>JAFIRS010004226.1:0-95147 GCA_018342105.1 Gonioctena quinquepunctata | reverse complement strand
AAAATTTATTTTCTATTTAGTTTGTTTCTATAAAAGCTATTTTTTTTAAACAATATTTATTTATTTTTTAGTTCGGTTTTTTATAAAAAGCGTGTTTTTTAGTTTTTTTAAACTATTATTTATTTTCTACTTTTTAGTTTGGTTTATTTATAAAAACGTGTTTTTTAAAAAAATTTAAACTATTATTTGTTCTAATCTACTATTAATTCCGTGATAACTATTAGTAACTGTAATTATTTTCCAAATCATGAATGTGTACAGCTGTATTAATAGTCAAATCTCGATTTTAGAAGTCATTCAAAGATTTTAACGTTGTCAATATATACAGTGAGCAGTCAGAAGAATCATAATATTTGACTCCAAAACCCCCACATACCAATTTAACACTTAATTTCAATTTTCAAAAAAATCATAATATTACTCAAAAACCCCCACATACCAATTTTGAATAGAATCGACCATATCACAAAACTCGTCCACCATTTTGGAGCCGCCATCTTAATTTTTCAATTTTCACGAAAGAATCATAATATCGACTCAAAAACCCCCACATACCAATTTTGAATAGAATCGGACCATAATCACAAAACTCGTCCACCATTTTGGAGCCGCCATCTTGAATTTTTCAATTTTCACGAAAGAATCATAATATTCGACTCCAAAAACCCCCACATACCAATTTTGAATAGAATCGGACCATAATCACAAAACTCGTCCACCATTTTGAGCCGCCATCTTGAATTTTTAATTTTCACGAAAGATCATAATATTCGACTCCAAAAACCCCCACATACCAATTTTGAATAGAATCGGACCATAATCACAAAACTCGTCCACCATTTTGGAGCCGCCATCTTAAATTTTTCAATTTTCACGAAAGAATCATAATATTCGACTCCAAAAACCCCCACATACCAATTTTGAATAGAATCGGACCATAATCACAAAACTCGTCCACCATTTTGGAGCCGCCATCTTGAATTTTTAATTTTTACGAAAGAATCAGAATCTTCGACTCCAAAAACCCCCACATACCAATTTTGAATAGAATCGGACCATAATCACAAAACTCGTCCGCCATATTGGAGCCGCCATTTTGTTTTTTTTTCACACAAAAATTTCTTAATGCATTGTCACCGGAATTATGTACACCTGCCAAATTTCAAATCATTCGGACGTCTGGAAGTGGGTGAAAATCAAGTCCAAAGGAGTCGGTTATAAACAAACATACAAGTGAAGCTAATATAAAGCGTGTAAAAATGCATTTCAGTGACAATAGTACAAACACAATAAGTACTGACAAAATATGACTTTTTGTTGTCCAAATTCACAATGCCTGTATGGAAATACCACTAGAGGAGTTTTTGTCCTGCAATGAGCAAATTATCCGTTCTGAGAACGTTCAACCCTAAATAGCCCCATAAGTCGGGATTTAAAATGTCGGTTCTTTCAGGAGTTTCTGGATTTTCCTACAATTTTGAATTATTTGGTGGTAAGCAGGGGTATATTGAAATTCCGAATGAGCCCAATCTTGGAGATGCAATAACGTAGTAGTTTATTTATTTATTCGTGTCAGAAGCATCGTAACTCAATATATATAAAGAAAAAAATATGCTAGAGCTAAACATTTTTTGCCCAGAAGCGGGCGACGTCAATTGCGTTCGGCTTCGCTGCTATAAGGTCCTCTATGGTACATCTAGCGGGGCACAGCGGGCAAGTGTACATATGTTGCGTGGTTTGCAGTTCTCCACAGTCGCAGAGATTGGAGTCCACAGGGTAGCCCCACTTATTTAGGGTATCTCTCAAGAGATACCCTAACGTGGTAGTAAGAATGAGTCGTGTAATTCCTGAAGATAAGCATTACTGGCTCTATTATGACAATTATTTTTCTAGTCCTCCTTTGGTAGTATTAAGCGCAAAAAAAATTAATTCAGTAGCTAAATAGTTTGCCGAATTATAAATGCCTTTCTGAGAAAGATATGAAACGATGAGAAAGGTGTAGAATGTTAGAACAAACAGCTTCACTCTTGCAAACTGAAATCCGTGCAGTCCAATGATATGACAATAAAACTGTGTCACTGATTTCAGATTATTGTGGTACAGAATCATTAGCCGAAGTATAACGGTTCTTTCGCTCTGAAAATGGAAAAAAATATATACCTTGCCTTGATATCACCAAAGAATATAACAAACATATGAGCAGGTTGACCTGCATGATTCACTTTTAGGTCTTTACCCCATAAAGGCAAAAAGCAGGAAGTGGTACCATAGAATTTTTGGTCCTATGTTGGATATCGCTGTGGTCAGTGCTTGGTAACTTGATAGGAGAATAAAGAAGTAGCTTGGAAAACGCGAAGAAGTAGTGCCTCTACTTTCTTTCAAAACAGTCCTGGCTGCCCAAGAAGTTCTACCCCAGAGGCTCCACCAAAAAGTAAATGCATTGAAGGTAGACCAAATCAATATATTCAATCAGATCAGGTGTCACATTGGCCTGTGTGGACAGAAAACAGAGAAAGGTGCAAGAAATCAGATTGTCGAGGAAAAACAGGAGTAAAATGCGTAAAGTGTAACGTTAATTTATGTTTTCACACAAAAAACATATTTTAAGGAATTTCATGTTGTAACTTGAACGTCGACCTGAAAATAAATGTTTTCGATATTATTCCAAAGTCTACATTTTTTATAATCTTGTTCTGGTGCATGTTTCCCGTAGGGCACAATCAATATTTCCTGAACAAATTACACTTCAAGTAAAAAAAACCTTTTCTGGTCAGTTATGATGTATATTCACATAAATCAACTAAATATAATTTTTTGAAGGATTTTTTTTTTACAAATTTATGCAATAGAGAGTTAAAATGAAAAAAGACTCTATATATGAGTCTATAGACCTCCAACGGGGAAAATTGAGACATTCATTACCCAGATGACCTGCCTGATAGAATGTGTGTCTAATATAGTATTATGTGGCGACCTAAATATTAACAGCCAAAATAAAACAGAATCAAAGTGCAAACTACTCCATGATCTTTTAGAGTCATTCAATCTGACTAACTACAGCAACCAACAAAGAAGGGTATGTAATACCAACAGAGGAAGCTCAGCTACCTCAATAGATTATATTGTAACGTAAATAAACTTAACTTGGTTTTACTAATTTATTTCACACTTAATCTACAACTTAATTTATATTACTACGCCACTGTATAGCTCGATCGTATGGGCTCGTTCAGACTGTCTGTGCCATCTTGAGGGCTACCTATTTATCTCCGTCACAGAATTCCCGATCTTTCAAATTCCGGCAGTTGGCGACCAGCATGTTCCAATCGTTTCCAATATCGACCGTTGCTCTCCGCGGCAGAGCGACTGGACTGTTCTCGAACATCTCCGGGGATGACCTCATCGCTGTCGACGGCAACGCGCGAGGCGACAGGTCCGGCCTAGGTTCGTTACATTGCCCCCTTCTTAAAGACATTTCGTCCCGAAATTTCATCCTTGGAGTGTGACGATATCTGCATGACTCCCCATATCTGCACCGTGAAGTTCGATGGAAGTAACACTCCACGGTCTTCATGATCGGTCGTGGAAGAGGGTTACAGCAAACCAAAATCTTGACGCCGCTGGATCTGAATATCGCCTCCAGCATACTTCTTATGACTCTTCAGTCCAACCCATCAATACCACAGGACAATTTTGGAATTGCTAGATCCACCAGATTCTGGTCCACCATAGTATCTCTTAGTTTGGTGATACTCTTCCAGACATCTTCATAGGACGGTTTATCTTGGGAATGCCTCTTGGTAACTAGGTAGTAGATGTTTCTCTGGCCTTTCTTCAACTATAGCACCCCACCAACTTCTGGATTCTGCTCCCGCAGTGTTTGGAGTTGACCAAATTCTTGGAGAACACTACGGCGATGCCCTGGACATTCGAAGATCTTCTGCCACAGTGCGCTAGTGCGTAGTCAGCAGGCACCTCGAAAGGTCTCGTGACTCCTCTCTAGTAACCCCATGTAGAACTTTCTGCCCGTTTGAATACAAGGACATAAACTTCTCGAACGTCATATCATCCTCCGTGGCTTGAGGGTGCGAACTTGGTCATGGTTTCCAGCGTAAGGGGCCAACCTGTTGAAATGGACGACCCTTGGTTTCCCTCGGGGTGGCTTATGGATTCGGTACACAAGGTCGTTTATCCTTTTCACGATTTTATACGGGCCTTCCCACGAGTTCCGCAACTTTGGTGATAGTCCACGACGACGTTTGGGGTTGTACAGCCAAACCAGGTCATCAACCTTAAATCCTCCAGTGTCGGCCTTGATGTCATAGGTCTTCTTCATTTTATCGCTGGCACTCTGGATGTTCAACCGGACTCGTTCGTGGATGTCGTCCATTCTCTGCCGAAGTTTGCTGACGTAGTCCTCTCCCGCAGTGTCTTGTCCTGGCGGTATCCCAAACTTCAGGTCACAAGGCAGTCGCAGTTCTCGGCCCATTATAATACTAGCAGGAGTTTGACCGGTTGACTCGTGTACTGCGGATCGATAGGCCATCAGGAACAAATGAAGATACTGGTCCCAGTCTCTTTGATGGTCAGAGACAACCTTGGACAAGTGGCGGTTGATCGTCCTGTTCATCCGTTCCACCATTCCATCGGACTGCGGATGTAGGGCCGTGGTTCTTGTCTTGCGGATGTTCAGCAGTAGACATATTTCTTGGAAAAGGTTGGATTCGAAATTTCTGCCTTGATCCGAGTGCAGCTCCATTGGAATACCGAATCGACATATCCACTCTTTCACCAAGACGTCGGCGACGGTGATAGCTTCCTGGTTGGGCAGGGCATAGGCTTCCGCCCACTTACTGAAGTAGTCCATTGCCATGGACTTTATTTATTCCCGTGGTCGGATACGGGAAACGGGCCGGCGATGTCAAAGGCGATTCTCTCGAACGGGCTGCCTACGTTGTACTGACGCATCGGGCCTTGGGTCGTATTCGAGGTCCATTGCTGGCAGCGCATACAGCGCACTTCTGCACCAGTCCTGGACGTCAGCTTGACAATTGGTCCAGTAAAACCGTTGCCTCACTTTCTGCAGGGTCTTCGTCACTCCCAGATGTCCTCCAGCGACTCCATCATGGATTTCCGCAGCACTTCATCTCTTCTGTTCCTGGGAACAATTATTTGGCGTCTGTCTTCCCACCAATATCGGCCTCCAACACACGTTTCAGGATCCCATTGTCCAGAATAAGAGAGTTCCATTGTGCCCAATAGGACTTAACAGCCGGCGAGTAACCTGCGACTTCCTGCCATGATGGTCTTCGATTGCCCTTCTTCCAGCTGACAACTAAGCCAAGGTCGGGGTCTTTCTCTTGGTCTTTCTGGATCTTGCTGTCATTCCAGTTGTCATCCATTGCCGCGGTTCTACAAAGTGTTGCTTCTTTCTCTTCTGCTCGTCGGCAATGTGAGCAATCATCTGGACATGGTCTTCGCGACAAGGCATCTGCATTCTTATGGCTAGTTCCGGCTCGATGTTCGATCTCGAAATCGAATTCTTGGAATCTCTCGATCCAACGTGCTACTTGACCCTCAGGATTTTTGAACTGTAAGAGCCATTTGAGAGCTGCATGGTCAGTTCTCAACAGGAATCTTCTTCCATACACGTACTTGTAGAAGTGCTCCACTCCTTTACAACAGCTAACAGCTCTCGCCTGGTGACACAGTAATTGCGCTCTGGTTTGCTAAGCGTCTTGCTGAAATAACCAATGACCTTCTCCTGTCCCTCCTGGATCTGAGATAGGACAGCTCCAAGTCCCCCGTTGCTGGCGTCCGTATCCAAAATGAATTTCCTTTGGGTAGGGATAGCTCAGTACAGGTGCGTTGATCAAAGCTCCTTTCAGCTTCCTGAATGAGTCTTGACATTCTTCGGACCACTGGAACTTTGTTTGGCCCTCCGTGAGCCTGGTCAGTGGTTTAGCGATGTTGGCGAATCCAGCACATATCGGCGATAGTATGTGCATAAACCAAGGAAACTTCGAAGTTGGTGAATGTCTTTTGGGATGGGCCAATCCTTAACAGCTTTGATCTTCTGGTCATCCACTGCTACTCCTTCCCAGAGACAACGTGGCCGAGGTATCGTACTTCTTTTGGAACAGATGGCATTTCTTAGGGCTCAGCTTCAATCCGGAGTTCCTCAGTCGCAGGAATACTTCCTCCAAGTTTTTCACGTGGTCCTCGAACGATCTGCCGACCACAATTATGTCGTCGAGATACACTAGACACGTGTTCCATGAGAGTCCTTCAGCACTGTCTCCATCAATCTTTCGAATGTGGCGGGAGCATTACAGAGCCGAATGGCATAACGGTGAACTGCCACAATCCTGAGCCGATGGTAAAAGCAGTCTTTTCTCGATCTTCCTGAGCCAGTTCTACTTGCCAATATCCACTCTTCAGATCAAGGGTCGAGAAAATCGTGGAACCAGCCAACGTGTCTAGGGTGTCATCTATTCTCGGAGAGGGTAACTGTCCTTCTTCGTGACATTATTAAGTTGGCGATAGTCTACACAAAAGCGTGTCGATCCATCCTTTTCTTCACCAGTACGACTGGAGGACAAGGGACTGTCAGATGGTTCGATAACTCCTTCTTTTCCCATATCGCTGACTATTTTGTCAGCCTCTTCCTTCTTGGCAAGAGGAAGTCTTCTTGCTGATTGCCGGATCGGTCGGGCACCCCCAGTATCAATCTTGTGCTGGACCACATTAGTTCGACCTCCTTTTCCTTGTCCGGTATCGAAGATGTCTTGGTACTTTTTGACTAAATCTCTTAGTTTGGGCTGTTGAGCTAGTTTTATGTCTTTGGAAGAGATGGCAACTAATTTTTCTAGTTCTGTGGGCAAGTTGTTGGGTTGGCTAATCGTACCTCGTACGCCCGGATCACAGATGAAACTGACGAGCAGTGCCCCAAAATTGTTCCTTTCTTCAAGGTCACTGGGAAATAATTGACATTCTGACCCTTACCCGGGACAAATTTGTCAGCCCGCAACAAGGTCTTCCCTAGTGCAATCCCTCGTCCAATTTTCTCATCATGAAGTTTGGGCTCGAACATCACCACGTCTCCACTGCTCGCACTCCCGTCCAGGCGAGCCTCCAGAATGGTTTCAGCCCTCTCAGGTACGCTTACATCTTCAGCCAACAGCACACGGATCAACTCCTCACTCCTCCCATGAAGCACCAGCTCTTCTCCGTTGACACGTAGGACGCCGTCTTTGAAATCCAATTCAAACCCTCTGGAATTCATGATGTCCATTCCGATGATTGCATCGTCTTCGATGTCCGCTACAAGTGCCTGATGTTTCACTTTAGTGCTGCCCAAAATTATTTCAATCGGTAGCTCGCCATATACAGTAGCTGGCTCCCCTGTTGCTGTGCGTAGCTTCCAAGTTGTCGGTTCAATCCGTTCCGGTGTTCTGGCAAAGGAAGGCCCGAGAATTGTCCTAGTCGCACCTGTATCTAGCAGCATGGTGCAAGGCTCGTTATTGATGAGACCGTCTACGAAGACACCTTTGTTCTGTCGTTGAAGGATAGCGACATATGCGTTGTTAACCGGGGCTTGCCGGACACATGCCGACGATTGCCCCTTCTCGTCGACCTTCTTTAGTTTTCCTGCATCGGAGTCGATGAATGTTGGACATTTGCTACGCACATGTCCAATTTTGCCACAATTCCAGCATCTTATCTGTCTTTTCTCAGGCAACACTTCCTTAATCACTTTTCTTATGGCAGCTTCCAAGTTAGCAGGCTCCTGTGAGTCTTCCTCAATCGTTCGAACTTTATTTTCAATCGTTCGAACTTTATTTTGGTTTTCGCAGCATTGTTTTGCTGCTTCGAATTCAAAGCGCTGCCAGTCGTCTACGAGATGTGTTGGACGAGCTAATATCAACGCTTGTCTGGTTTCTTGGTCACGGAGTCCATCCAAGAATGCCTGAACTGCTAGTCGCTCCATTACATTTTCTGGTGTGGCTGGATATGCGAGGACGAACCAAGCGTGCAATGTCAGTTTCGAATTCTTGTAAGGATTCGCCCGATTTTTGGCAGCGATTTTTCAGCTGGGAGTGGTATACGTGTTCCAAATGGGCGTGGCCATATCGTAATTCTAGATGTTTAATCAGCTGATCATAGTCCTCCTGTTCTTGGCGGTGAGAGTTTGTAGAATATTTGTCGCTTCTCCACGTAATGCAAGTGTCAGTGCTACAGCTCTTTCCCTGCATTCCATCCGTTTGCTTTGGCCGCTGCTTCAAACTGCCGGCGGTAATTTGCCCATGGAGTTTTCCGTCGAACTGAGGCGGCTTCATGGAAAGCTTCCCTATTTCTGAAATGACCTTGACATCTTTTATACCCTCTTGAACATTACCCAAGTTCAAACTCAAGTCCAGCATTGCATTTTCGTTAACCATCTCTGTGGAGGGCGCACTATTAATTCGTTTTTCCAGCTTACTGATCGTTTCCTTTATTTTGTCCATTTCTGCCTCGACCCCATCTTTGATTTTATCTACCTCCGTGTTCATTTGCTCCCTAATTTTATCTATCTCTGTCTCAACGGTTCCCATTCTTTCTTCTAGAAAATTAGCCACACCACACAATTCTTTTTTTAGGCCTTCTGTGTTTTCCAGGAACTTCTCTTCCAGGCTTCTTGCATTTTCTTCCAGGCTTCTTGAATTTTCTAGAAGCTTCTCTTCCAGATTTCTTGAATTTTCTAGAAGCTTTTCTTCCAGATTTCTAGAATTTTCTTCAAGCTTCTCTTCCAGATTTCTAGCATTTTCTTCCAAGCTTCTCTTCCAGATTTCTAGCAATTTTCTTCCAAGCTTCTTGAATTTTCTAGAAGCTTCTCTTCCAGATTTCTAGCATTTTCTTCCAAAGTCCTCGAATTTTGTTGCAGTTCTTCTTTCACGGATTTAGTAGTTTCTTCGAGTTTATTCATTACCAAACTTAAATCACCTCCGGGAACTTCGAATAAAAATGTTTCGGGGTCCTCACCTTCTTGTATAAGTCCTCCTGCAAGTCTTTCCTGGAGTACTTGCTTTTTACCCGTTGTTTCCAGTTCCCTTTCCTCTAAAAAATCCGCAAGGCGCACTTTTCTTGAACACATTTTGTCTTTGACGAGGTATCAGTCTGTTTCACACGAAAAGTTTATCAGTTTGTTAAAAATTCACTTCGCGAATTCTTTTCCAGGGGCCACCAGTCTATTGTCTGTTTCACGCGAAGAGTGTATCGGTTTATATTCCCATGCACAATTGTCCACTTCGCAAAACCGGGCCACTGTCTATTTTCTGTTTCACGCGAACAGTGTATCAGTTTATATTCCCACGCACAATTGTCCACTTCGCGAAAACCGGGCCACTGTCTATTTTGGGCGTACAAAAAGGTCTATCAATTTATTTTTCTGACTATCCACTCCACGATCACTTGTTTATTTTCAAAATCTCACTTCCGACACCAATTGTAACGTAAATAAACTTAACTTGGTTTTACTAATTTATTTCACACTTAATCTACAACTTAATTTATATTACTACGCCACTGTATAGCTCGATCGTATGGGCTCGTTCAGACTGTCTGTGCCATCTTGAGGGCTACCTATTTATCTCCGTCACAGAATTCCCGATCTTTCGAATTCCGGCAGTTGGCGACCAGCATGTTCCAATCGTTTCCAATATCGACCGTTGCTCTCCGCGGCAGAACGACTGGACTGTTCTCGAACATCTCCGGGGATGACCTCATCGCTGTCGACGGCAACGCGCGAGGCGACAGGTCCGGCCTAGGTTCGTTACAATATGACTACTAACATCGAGATGGATACCATCAACTGTGAAGTAATCTAACCACACCTATCTGACCACCGCATGATAGTAATGAAAATACAAACTACAATCCAAGAACTGAAAAATCCATCACAGATCGCAGACAAGAGAAATACTAGCGATAATAATGTGAAGCAACTGAGAACATACCTAAGTAAAGAAAAATGGGGGTTCTTACTAACTCTCCAATGGTATTTAATGAATGTGTTTTTTTTGTGGAGGAACAACGTTTCTTGACATGTTTTTTGGGTAACCTTCCACAGTCTGAAAATGAAAATATAATCAGGAAAATCTATACAAGTGTAGAAAGGGCAAACTAATTAGTTCACCCCGATAAGTTATTGCGTTCACCAAATTATATTTCCTATAGAAAAATGATTCAATTAGGCAATAACTTGCCGTTTTCTGGATTTTCCTATCAATTTTTTTTTTTTTTAATTCCAAAGATATTTCTCTTTATAGTTTTTGCTTGACGTTTCGGGGACTATATCTGCCCCCGTTCTCAAAATCTTCTAAATCTCATTTAATTGTTTTAATAATTTGGATTTTTTCTCGCAGTCTTTTTCGCTTTTTTAACTGACGGATGTCAATTGAGATCTGCCAAAAAAGAGAGTGACGTATTGCTCATTTGATATATGGGGTGTTGTTCAGATCAGTTTATTAGCATTCTACTATATCTCACTTCCTCTCTGAGTAGAGGTAACCATGTATGATCCATTTCAACAGAATTTGTTGAAAAGCAGTTGTTATTGGAAAGAAGAATACAGGCCGTTTATTTCAATTTTCTCCTCTCTTGATGTGGTTCTTTCATCAAGATTTTTGTCCTATTCCATTCAATCGTTTGATCGTCATTGGATGTGAAGATATGTTCTGCAATTTTTGATCCGGTTATTTGTCGATTTCTGATGTAACTCTGATGTTCACTTTGGCGTACTTCCAATGGTCTTGACGTTTCACCTATATAACTATCATCACTTAGCTTGCCGATAAAACAAATAAAACAAGGCAAGCAAAGACGAAACTGGATAACCAGCCAAATAAAGCAAAAAAAAAGAAGATCCCAAAGAACTCTATGATCTAGCTAAACAAACAAAGAATGAGATTATTGAGACTCAATACAGAATAAAGAAAAAAGAAGTCTGGGGAGCCACTTTTCTACTACTTTTGTCTTCAGGCTGTATGTGGTCATCGTTTATTACCTCAACTTCAAAAGAATTAATTGTCTTGTGCTGTCTGACTCTTCTCTTCCCATTTTTTCTTTTACATCTTTTAAATTCCATGTTGTATTTTTGGTTCTGTTTGTTTGCTGTTCTAGTTTGGGTGCCCTGTTCAACGCTCTGTATAATTTTCCGAGATGGAGTTTCATTAAATTCTGGTTTATTCTCTTCCTGCTCAGAGCTTTTTCCTATTTTTTAACTCATTAATTGACTTTGTTTATCACCCTGTATCTGAGTTGTGCTTGGTGACTCACTAGAAAACAAGGTAGAATTTATCTTTTTTGTTTCGGTATTCTTTTTGTTCAATTCCGAGTCGGGCAGGAGTTCCCTGGCCAAATGTTTTTCTTCAGTTTGGGTTTCTACTGTTTTTGTTTCAAGACCTTTATCAGTTAGTTTTTGTTTGCAAGAGTTGTTTTGTTGGTCCAGTTTTTCAATTTCTTGCCGTTGAACTTCTATCTGTTCATTGAGTTTTGATTCCATTTCAAGGGCTTCATTTACCAACATATTTTTTTCTCCTTTCAGTTTAGTGATATAATTGCATTTCCACTGACTTTCTTCCACAAGATCCCTCACGGTTTGTTCGAGAGTGCTATTGTCAGACAGCGTTGTGTTTTCTTCAGTTTCACATTCGGTTTTACAGCATATTACTTTATTCTCACCAACAAAGGTAACCGTATTTTTCTTTCGCATGATGCAACTTTGATGAAATACACTAAAGCATTTGGTGCACACATAATACTTCAAAGGCTTTTTACAACATTAGACAATTAGACAGGCAATGTTCATTTTCCGCCATCTTTTGATCACAGCTATCACACAAAATTGTTTTTGAGTCTTTTTCAATGATTTTGACAAATGGGCATTTTTATTTTGGTTCACTTACTGATTTGTTAAGGAATTGAAAAATTTGCCCAATTTTCCTGGAGTACAATCTAAGAACTTATTTGTATGCCTGGTTTTTTGGTTTGTTCACACTTTTTGCTGCTGGGAGTATGAAAAAGCTTATCTGGTATTGTCGTTTTTGTTCGTTTCACATTTAAAATGGGAGAAAGATGCACTATTTACTTCAAATTGCACTTTTGCTAAATACTTTTTACTCAAACTGATGCACTGATTTAGCAGGGTTTATTCTAACCAAATGCTGGTCCCATTTATAGCTTTTTACACAACTTGTAACTACTGTTATATTTGATCTATTGAGGAGCACAAAAATATGTGTATGCTTAGGAGCATGAATTGAATTGAATAATGATAAGTAGTCATCTCATGAAATTCCTGATGGTATAATTATAATGGAGGATAACTATAGGTGTGTCCAGTGAACAAACTGTATGGATCTATGGAGTGGAAAATATCCTCCCAGCGACCATTTGAGCAAAAATCATGGAATTTATTAAAAATGTTTGTACTAAATAGACGACGACTATATTTGAACTTAGGTGCAGGAGTTTTTATGTCAAGCGGTATACGTAAAAATAAAAATTGAATAAATTTACAATTGAAGTGTGCAGAAATCCTTGGAGGCACAGAGTAACCAATATAGCAATCATTGCTGTGACAAGTATGAGTATTGTTATAAATATATTTGGTAGTTCAACGAAGAACTATGTGATTATTAATAAAGATAGGAGATATCAGGTGTGCTTTTACTATAATAATGGTTCATATTGGTAATTCGCAGGTTTTAAAAACATTATCATTTACATTTTGGATTTGAGTTGAAAAAACAATTTCCCTATTCAACATACGAGTTTGGGAGGTGATCTACCCGCTCAGGTTACCTGTCGAATGATTTTTTCTCAGGAAAACTATACACTTTCTAAAGTGTGATCAGGGCATCATGTAAAAGAAGGCACGACACCTAGTAACACTTTGTCATGTAGTGTGAAGTCCACATAAGTAGTCATTTTAGTATTGTTGATTTGTTTCAAGATAATTTGCTATTGAATGAAATAAAAAATTTGCAAAAATGTTGGCTTTAGTATTTATCATCTGGCATTAACGATTCATGTTCGATTCATACATCCCTGAGGGAGACAAAAACTTGTTGAAAGGGGGGAAATCAACGATATAATGGTATGTTCTATCCCTACAAATCTTCTATAAGCTAATATTGGTATTCTTCTGACGAAGGTTCTTTCTCGTTTGAGTACTACTCGAGATAGTAACACTTGAAATCTGAAAGTTCAAATATCATTGATTAAATTTTTCGCAGCAGCAATAAAAATGAATATAATATAAAATATTGTTTAATGGAGATTTTTTAACCCTAAAACTTTTATTTAGAAGTAGATATTTGCTATCAACTACTGTTGTTGTTTTTTTTTACCCGACTATGGCCCAGCGGAAAAGGAAGGGTAATGATTTTAGCAGTCTATGTATGTTTGTATTTACGAATGTTCCAATGTAGCGCCTAAACTACTCATCCGATTTTGATGAATGAGATGTCAAATCGCTTCATTATTATGGTCCGGGTAACATAGGCTACATTTTATACAAATAAATTTAATATTACGGATGTTACTTAAAAAAAGTGAAGGTCTCTGATTTATTTTGCTATCATATCGAGTGAGATGTCGAACGAAAGAGGAGAAAAATCTGAGTTCATAAATATAAATATAGTACAATATTAAATTTAAAAAAATATACCAAGCGACAGAAAAACAATGATATACTTTTCTATAGACATTTATTTAGAAAATCTTACATATTATATATAACTCCAATAAGGTACAAATTCAGTGCAAAAAAATATTCTAATCACGAAAGTCACTGTCAAAAATATTTTATTTTCTACTGTCGCAAGACGAACATTCATGCACATTAAATTCTTCCAGAATTATTTATCTTCATTCCTAAGTTAGGTAAAATAGCTAATAATGGGGAGAAGGTTTTATTTTATCCTATTCCGTATACTGAACAATTGTTTTATCATGAATGTCCTAGTCTATATTGTTTAATTATTAAGTACCTATTACTCACGCTATCATATCATTCTTCTATTTGTTGTCGCATCAAAGGTTAAAATAAAAAAGTTTAAAATGAAATTTAAAGTTTAGAAAACTCTAACCCCACAACAGAAAGAAAAAAAAGTGAGAAACAAGTTAGGTGTTGATTGCTATCATCGTTTTATTGAGTAGACAAGTCTTTTCAATCAATCAATCAATCAAAATATACTTTATTGTCATAAGAATTAGATTTCGTGGACAAAGTGTGTACAATATATATAAATAAAATATGATAAAAGTATTAAAATTCACAAGAAGAACCGTCATAAGTCGGGTAAAATAACATAAAATACAGTCACAGGTTGATAAATACTAAATGAGTGATATATACTAATATGAGTCTAAGTAGTGTTAGTTGAAACTACTCATTAACAAAATATATGTTATATAACCAATAGCATATCTGCTTATAATAATAAAATGGTACACATATGAATATATAGAACGAGATACACACTAGCACCACTGTATATTTTCTGAATGTAGCGAATAAAAGAAAAAGTAAAAAATGTATTTTATAAGGTGTATAGGAAACCAGATATGTTAATAATGTATGATAAATATTTTATATTAGAATACATCTGCAAGATAATCCTGAACCGAGTAGTAGGCTTTTTCAATCATTAGTTTTTTCACGCTCTTTCTGAATTTATTTGAGTCAGTGATATCTTTTATATGATTAGGGAGGTGGTTGTAAAGTTTTTTCCCGTGTAAAATATAGATTTAAGAGTTAGAGTTGAGGTTGGTAATGGTAGTTAATTGATTTGTTGAAAATATAAACAGGATGTTCATAAAATCAGATGCGACTGAAAGATATTATCTGACTGTCTGGCATTATGTAGTTTAGTATTCGATCTACACCTGTGTTTGTGTAGGAGTGACGTTTCCAAAATAAATAAACTTGGTAACGTCAAGATCCTATGTTGAATGAAGAGAGGTTTGCATGAGATTGTTCTAGCTGTGTTAGTTATGCATCTGACTGCTCTTTTTTGAAGTATAAATGCTGAATTGGAGTTGGTTAGGTTGCAAGTGCCCCAGAAGGGTAATGCATATCTGAGATGTGATTCACAAAGTAAGTAATACACATCTTTGGCTGTTTTAGGGCCAAGTTCTCTAGATGCTACCCTTACAGCAAAGCACCCAGATGCTAGTCTTTTGCAAAGTTTTATTGTGTGGGCTTCAAACTTGAGCTGGTGGTCTATGTGCAGTTCTAGAAATTTAGAGCATGATTTTTTTTGTATTTCAGTGGTCCCTATGCTAATGTTACTTATTTCGCATTTGAAGTTAATGAGTGCTGTTTTTGTGGTGTTGAGGGACAGGTAATTAAAGTTGTACCAGTTATTTTGATTTGATATGTTACATATTCCTGTTCACTTAGTTCTATTGAAGTCTTCTGGCAGTTTCACAATAATAACGTTATAATTTAATTCAAATGCCAAGGTCGTGCTTTGTCAACTACAAAAGCAAACATTATAATTTGATAGACAAATAAAAACAATGGAGATGCCGTCAATCAATAATAATGAAAAATACGCAGGACCACAGCATTTAAATTGAATTATAATGTTATTAATGTGAAACTGCCAGAAAACTTCAATAGAACTAAATAAACAGGAATATGTAACTTATCAGAAGACTTATCTTACTCAATAAGACGATGATAGCAATCAGCATCTAACTTGTTTCTTTCTTTTTAGTTTATTTTATTTTTTCCATAGTCAAAATACAGTTTTTTTCATTTTTATTTTATTTGCCCTTTACTCAGATGTGTAGTATTTGTTAATGTTGATTGAAGGTTGTTTGATAATAGTTCATCTTTCTCTGCCACACATCACGTAAGTCTTTCGCCTTTTTAGAATACCCTTTTAAAGAACAGCCGATTTGTGACAAAAGTATGAGCTATATATGTTAGATCAGAACAACATCCATTTATCAGCAATAGTTTGTGAAATTTACCTTTAACGATTGAACTTTTATTGGGTTTTCTTCTGTTTGAGAGAAATCACACAACGATATTATTCGACACCAATACAATCCTCGTACGCCATCTGCTGGAATTTATTTTCACTATTGCAAGAATATTCAAATTCGAAATTATACGGATGTTTCATTCCATTTTTGACAGCAATTAACTAAGTTAATATACAAAGAAATATCGAATAGGTTCTTAGAATATGAATTCACAAACAAATCCATAACTTCTTTCCATGTCCAAAAAATATACTTCAAATCAATCTATTTTTTAAATTCGACCAGAAATCTTCGGTCGTTTCATTATTCATAAATGAGTTGGGTAAGTGATATGAAAAAAGCTGAATATTTCAGATATATGGCTTTGATAGATATGCACATCCGCCACAAGAAACCCGTCCTCCTCATGGGGCCCACCGGCACTGGAAAAAGCTTCTACATCCAAGATATATTGATGAGTCAACTGGATAAAGAGAAATACGAACCGGCTTTCATCACCTTCACCGTTCAAATTACCGCAAATCAGACCCAGGAACTCGTTATTTCCAAGCTGAACAAACGGAAACGAAATAATTACGGACCACAGAAAGGGAAAACAACCATTTTGTTCATTGATGATGTTAACATGCCCTTGAAGGAACAATATGGCGCACAACCACCCATTGAATTGTTGAGGCAGTATTTTGATCATAAAAATTGGTAATGTTCTTTCATTATCGATTTTCAATTGGTTATATACCTGATGTCTAATCAGAAATAAGTCTATTCGTGAGGAATTCTCACCATTCATTGATTTTTTTGATATATTAATTTATTCTCAATTAGTAGCAATATTACATGAGTTCCAGTTAATTTCTCTTCAATTAATTTTGTATAGGATTATTTTCCTTTTCATGGATGGCTCCATGAATTCCCTTTCTGATACTAATCAGATTCAATATTTTAACCCTTGAGATATTCCGTTGATGTATGTACATATCGTTTGGCGTTCGCAAAGCGAACTTGCTGAGGAAAAACAAAAAAATATACCCCACAATTTTGGGTATTTGGGAATAAAGTCAAATACATTATTTCTTATATTTACATAGTTAGTTTTTATTTAAATGATAATTTAAAAATGGAAAAAAATATAGAAAAAGTGCAATAAAAAATGCCTACAGATGATCTAAGACATATGAATATCATAAAGAAGATATGGAACTTCTATACTTTCATCTTATCCAAAGTATGGTA
Source organism: Gonioctena quinquepunctata (assembly GCA_018342105.1). NCBI lineage: Eukaryota > Metazoa > Arthropoda > Insecta > Coleoptera > Chrysomelidae > Gonioctena > Gonioctena quinquepunctata. The sequence continues at coordinate 77,873 of JAFIRS010004226.1, read as the reverse complement.
TACATATACAGCGCAAATCCTACCCTTGAAAATCATAGTCAGTGGCTTGTCTATATAACAGGAGAGTTCATCTGGGAGGGGCACATATAAAAAATTGTGCAGATCCATTTATTTAGTCATAGTATTGAATTGATTAACAAAGAAAGAAAATTACAGCTCTCCAAATTAAAACTCAGTTCAAATCATGGACAAATCGGTATTAAATGATATATGTGTAATGCACTCGCAGGGAAATATACAGAAATCTTTCAAAAATGTTTCCAATATAACAATTGGAATCTCCAAGTAACATTCACCTCGTTCAAGTAAAACTAAATGTATATTTCCAAAAAATGAAATTATTGATAACTTGAGCCACAGGCTCAAGGAATATGGATATCTGCTGCTGGGTAAAGAATATGCTATTAAGTGTTTTCGATATACAGATGGACTAAATGGATATGTAGGATCTAATAATGATTGATTTAAAAAAAGTAGACAACTTTAATGTATGGTTATGGTTTCAACTTGATAAAAAAAGGAACTAAGATTAATATCAAAGAATGATTCGATATAATTGATACTTTAAAATATAATTGAGTAATTTTGACAATTAAATTCTACACTTTTGAAAAGTGAACGTTATAAATAGGTATAATAATTAATAAGTAAGATAAATCGAATGATCTGTATTTATAAAATTGTCGTGTATATTGTTCATAATATTGATTATAAAGATCTGAGGAAAAAAAAAATTATTGATTAATCATTGTAGGTACGACCTGAAAACAACTGATCCCATTTACCTCCACGATGTCTTCTTCTTGGGAGCGATGGGTCTGGTAGGCGGCAGCAGACAAGACGTGTATCCCCGATTCCTGCGACACTTCAACATATTCTCCATCAATGAATTCTCCGAAGAAAGTATGGCAAAAATATATTCCAACATCTTGCTCCTGGGTTGGAAGAACAATGGATTCCCTTCTGAAATTATGCTAGTAGTGAATCAAGTCGTGAATGCTTCTCTGGAAATATACAAGTCTGCCACTCAGAATCTCAGGCCGACACCTTCGAAGAGCCACTATGTGTTTAATCTCAGAGATTTTTCCAGACTCATTCAGGGATGTGCCATGCTGAGAAAGGAATCTGCTGAAAACAAGAAAATATTTCCGAGAATATGGGTGCATGAGGTTTTGAGAGTGTTTTATGATAGGCTGGTGGAAGAGGTGGACAAAAGCTGGGTATATGATAGATTGAGGACAATTCTTAGGGACCATTTTAAGGACCATTTTGACAGAGTTTTGGATAATTTGCCCAGGAATGAGGACGGTGAGCACTTTATTATGTTCATTCAATTGAAACCAATATCTGCTTTATCAGAGCTCATCAGGGTCTAGCTTTTTCTATATATTTTTTTCCCGAACATATCACAATACAATCAAACTTCAAGTGAATCAATCTTCAATTTCACTTTTACGAGTGCCATAATGCATCTATGATTTGTTCCAAAACTAGACTGATGAGTTTTGCTTTACAAATACATTTTAATATTTCATAAGCCAATACATTTTAATATTTCCATAAGCCAATAATAAGAGTACAATTCTCAAAATGTTCGCGCAAATTGGTAAAATGTATGTGGGATAAAATCCCCAGCACTTAGTATATTACCCTCGATAAAATTGACCATGAAATTTCATTATCATCATCAGCGGGGTCAAATCTATAGTTTTTAGTAAGTTTTTGAATAGTATCATCAAGGAAATTATGTTCTCCTTCTCAAACAAAGAAATGTTTTATTGGAAAAAGTAAGGATAACGAAAACTTCAAGATGATGTACCTTGTAAACCAGGTTCATAGTCTATGCGAACTAATAGAAACGCATTTTTCAGATACAGAAATAGTGAACTCGCGATCCAATATGGCAACGAAAATCTGAAAGTGGTAAATATCAAATTTTATTGATAGAAAATAATCAATTGGAGAATTAATTAGAGATTAACGAGATATTTGTGATGGATTCGATACTTTTATCACAAATCTTGGCCCAAAGTTATCGAAACAGGTAAGTTATGACAGAAAACTCATCAGTTCTATGAATCAAAGAATCAACGGTAGAATTATGTTTGTGACACATTGTATCTGAAGACAAAATCATTGAAATAATCAGGCGATTCAAGAAAAAATAAAACTCCTGATATGGATTTTATGAAATTAAAATTTTTTCTGTATTCACCAGATATAATTTGGCCCAGTATTACTATACTGTTATGAAAAACAAGTACAATACGCCACTGCCTGCTATTCGTGTCTGAATCGACAGGAAACCCCAAATCAGGTAGTGTGACTGACCGCCAACGTCACAGAAAGGTCAATGTCATTCAGAAGCATTCACTGACTTTCATAGCATTTTCTACCACGTGACTGATAACCAGCGTTTGGAGTATAAAAGCCAGTATAGTTCAGATTGATTCATCGTGAAGGAAACGGATATTGTGTCGTGCCCAATATTTCAACTGTGAAACTATAATTGATTATTTAGTTGTCAGAGTATATCATTACATTCCTCGACATTCTGAAGATAGTTGAACTTATTTCATTATATAAAAAGGGGCATGGTAAATTTGGTGATAAACTACAGGGCCATTGCGCTACAAAGTACATTTGTAAAGATATTTGACAAAGTTATGAGGAATTAACGGGCAAATTTCGTTCTGAACAACAAATGATACGATAAATACCAATATGCTTTATAAAAAAATTGGAATACTCAAGCAGCTATAATGAATTTCTTGAAAATAATCACTGATGCCTTGGACACCAGTAACATATCAATTCTGATATTTCTTGATATGGTAAATCTATATGATACCGTTGACCGCAACCTGCTTCTGACCCATATATGAAATTATGGAATGAGAGGTGATGTAAATCCATAATTGACGAGTTATTTCAATCGACAACAAACTATGAAACAAAATGGGCATAACTTTGAAATTGACCTGGTGCAGAACTGGAAAGGTGTTCTGTATTTTTAGATGATATTATTTACAAAAAAAACCGACTGCGTAAAAATAATCAATTGATAACTGAAAAGAGGCAAAAATAAACTCGATAATCTATATAATTTTGTTTTAGCAATGTAGAATGCACCAAGCAATGCTTTTTTCGTTCAATACCTACTCAAGCAAATGATAAAATATACTATAATATAAATATAATTTGATTGTTATGAGGTATTGCAGACGCGGACAAACAAAAATTATAAAATATATTTGTTGTACTAATTGAAATATATTTTTACTTAAAAACTACAACCAAATATTTTTTGGTTATTGGTTAATTACATTTCTTGTCAAAATAAAAACAGATTTCCACTTTACGACCACCACCAAACATATTTTGGTTACTGGTTTGTCCCCGTCTGCAATATCCGGACAGTTCTCGAAAAAAATTTAAGCACATATGACACCAACATTTCGATTGGAACTGCAGTTGTGCTAACATATATTGAGAATTCAATCTAAACAAACAAAACAAAAACAAGCAGAAGTTCTAGAAAACAACCAGAGCGGTAGGTATGTTAATACACATGAAAAAAAAATTGGGTATATACATGAATTTGCATTCTGTGGGCTGCTTTAACCACTGTATTCTGTCAGGTAGGTCGGCGGTCTAGCCATCTCATTTTTGGTGACGAGCAATACTTCTCCAACTTATTACTACAACAAAATTCAACAGTTGATCAACTCAAATACAAATAACAAACCAAATACTTATTTAGGTGTGGTGACAAAAGATGCCCTGAGGAACCTCATGTTTGGCACCTATTTCGATCAGGATTCCGATGAAGATAAACGTTATGAAGAAGTGGTGAATATCGAAACATTTCGAGAATTAGCGGAAACTTGCCTGAAGGAATTCAACGCGACACATAAATCTAAAATGGACATCGTCGTTTTTGATTATGCTCTGGAACATTTGTCAAAAATTTGCAGGGTCCTCTCTATGAACTCTGGCAGTGCTCTTCTGGTGGGTAATTATGTCGTATTGATTTCTTTTTATACTCACGTTCAAAATATGTGCATAATCAGTCTAACGAATGTCAGTTGTTGCTTTTGATGGTGCTTCAAGTAAATTAACCTGAATAACAGAACATAAACCTACTCAGAAACAAACAGATTACTTTGATTTCCCAGAGTCAATATCTCTCTTAGCAAAGGTCCGAGTAGCTCAGTGGTTAGAGCATGTGATGTGTAACATACATACATTTTTTTTTATTTGTCTCAAGAAAATTTACATTTTATAGACACGTCCAAGGGCCTGGGTTCAATCCCCGGGCGTGTCAACGAAAAAATCTTATTTTATTTTATTTTAACACTCAAATCAAACACCAAACATTTTTTTAGAAAAGCTATTAGATACGGAAAAATGTATGCTTTCTATGGGATTTTTCATGTAGCTTTTAACAATAAAAAAACAAAATAATCGGCATATTTTGAAATGTCAATGCTTCATTTGTGTTTTTCATTTTTCAATGACTTACATTGTTTATGAAAAATTGAAAAATCTCAATTTTTTTTATCTTTCCAACGGGGGCCGTTTTTTAAGCCTTTGAAGAATAGCTATAAGAAAAAAATTATTTTAACAATTATCAGGGTTTTTATGTTAATGTTCAACTTATTAAGAATTGTTAATTAATAAAAGCATAACTAATAGAAAAATTGCGGTTTATTTTTTTACGACAGTTTATTGTTTAATTCATGTATTTAGAAAGAAACTGAATTTTTGTATTCCTTAATATTCATATTTAATTGGTTAAAATATTTTGTTTTGTTTAAGCATCCGATCCGGGTGACGCGCGCGCGAACCAAACCACCCGTTTTCACCCGCATTTTCACCGCTCAATTAAAATTATAAATATTGGTGGTACAGTTCCGGTAAGTAGGAAATTTCCTGCTCTCTTTGGATCTTTGTTTCGATTTTGGATAACTGTAATAGTTTTTGAGGTATTTGCGAAAAACCAAACCATTCTTTTTTTTATTAAATTGTTTATAACTTTTGCAATTTTTGCAAACGGGAGTTTGGGAACGAAGTTCCTTTACGCGGCTTGCGGTAGGTGTTGACTGGTAGAAATCGCCACTGAAGAAAAAAGCGTTATGCCCCTCCATGGGGCTTTCTCTCCCTCTATCTCTGTCTCTTTCTATTATATACGAGTCTGTGTGACGAGCGTCTAGCCCTTGCTCATATGATTCCGAAGGTGTACGAAACCATCTGAACTGCTGTGCTGCTTGCGGGAACATGAGCGGTAGGATATCTATGCGAACACATGTCGGATATTATCGTGGAGTGGTAATACGTGAAAGCTATTTTTGTTTCTTTTATATTTCTATATAACGTGTGTTTAGATTATTATATCCTTTTTTGGAGATCATTTATTATGTTTTTTGTATGCCGAAGTTGAATTAATCGTTTACATTGAATATGTGGCACATCAAAATAACGCATAGTTTATCAGGAATAAAATACCTTTTATCATGGCGGAGGAGTTTGGAAAAAGGGTATATAGGTATAGTACTGCATGGTATAATGACGATTAAATGTGATGGAATAGAAAACGTCATGGAATAGAAAACGTCAACGTTCAAAGGGAAAAATATTGCGAAAAAAGAAACACAAAATGGCTGTATATATATACATTTAGAAGTTCATCTACTTTTAACATTCGACAATCCTTACTGGTTTGCATAATTTTAATTTTATTTAATTACCATTACCACCTGCTTATTTTAAGCAGTTACAATTTATGTATTATATTTAGAAGCTTTGTCAATAAGATTTCTATTCTTTCGATAATAAAGCATGCTTTGACTTTGACTTTGAATAATATATCTTTATTTCAGTTAATAAAAATTGCACATGATACAATATCTCTGTTTGACATCATGATACAATAATGAATCTGAAAGAAGTCACCGGATACATGTCTAAGTACATACACTCAAGATTACATAAATCATAAAAACAATAAATATTATTGGATAGTACATGATGAAATAAAGTTAAAATAAAGTTAAGTTAGTGGGAAAAATCGTCAATAGAATAACAAAGTTTATCCATAATGAATCTTTTCGTCATTTTTTTGAATGTAAATACATTTTTGCAACCTTTTATAGTTTCTGGCAATCTATTATAAAATTTACAACCATTTACCACATAACTATGTTGAAACAGAGAAGTGCGATGTTGTGTTGGTAATAACAAGTGTTTACTTCTTGTATTGTAATCATGTGAACATTCAGCCATGGTACTGTGATTTTTTTAAATGTATACACAGGTTTCTAAAATATATATTCCTGCCATAGTTAAAATATTAAATTTCTTAAATGAATCCCTACATGAGTCCCTAGAGCTTATTTTACTTAAAATCCTCACAGCATATTTCTGCAGAATGAAAACTCTGCTTGCTGAGGCACAATTACCCCAATTCAGAATACCATATTTTAAGTGTGAATGGAAATTAGCATAGTATAGGGTCAGTAGCACCTTTTCACTACAATGATTCGTCATAAACCTTAGCGAGTAACACATTTTTCTCAATTTAGAGCACAGGTTGTCTATATGTGGAGTCCAGGCCAATTTGTCATCTATAGTTAAACCTAGCAAGCTTACGCGTTTTGACATTTCGACCGAATTGTCAGTGTTTTCAAAAAGAGTACAATTTACATTTTGCCTACGTAAAGTGTATAGCAGTGCATGGGTTTTAGAGGTGTTTAATTTCAGGTTATTCATTTCCGACCACTTCAGAACACTTTTTTTTGGTTTTTTAAGGAAAACCCAATTTTTTGTGTTGCGTGTTGAGATTGTTATTTAAATGTCTTATTAGGTCATTCGCAAAGACTATATGAAGAAAGGGACCCAGAATTGATCCTTGTGGGACTCCGTGGAGTATATTCAGAGGACTACTGCACGTTTCATTGAGTCTCACCACCTGCTTTCGATCAGTCAAATAAGACATTAGTAGTTGTAGTGGAAGACCTCTTACACCATATCTTGATAACTTAGAAACCAACAGCCTATGATCAACACAGTCGAACGCTCGTGAGAAATCGAGAAATAGGCTCATCACATATTCGTTGTTGTCCAGATGTCTAATTATGTTGCTATGGAGTTCACATAAAGCAGACTCTGTGCTCTTGTTTCTGGTAAAACCATGCTGAGATGGTGAGAGTAGTTTGAATTTGCTAAAAAAGTTAGTCAACTGATTCTTCATATTCAGTTCAAACAGTTTTGAGATACTTGATAGAATGCTTATCGATCTATAGTTGTTCAGATCTGTGTGGTCACCTTTTTTGTAGATGGGTGATACCCTAGCATATTTCAACTTCTCTGGGAATATCCCTTTTTGAGCTGACAGATTTATTAAAAATACTAATGGCTCATATACATAAAGCGCAGTTTGTTTTAACAGATTATTGTTCATACCATCCATCCCACAAGAAGTTGTATTTTTTAGAGAGAGGATTAAATCTAGGAGATCATTTTTAGTCATAGGGGACATATAGAAAGTGTGAGGATTCATCTGAATATTTGACTCAAGGTAATGACTATCATAGACTCTGTTGTCAACCGGCACCTTGGTAAAAATACTGTTAAACTCATTTGCTAAATCATATACATCAACCCCCAGCTGGTCTGCTAGAGAAACTTTAATTGGATCAGCGTTACTTTTTTTCTGTAATTTGTTTATAATTTCCCAGGTTGCTTTTGTTTTGTTCTCTGCAGTCAAAATGACATTATCGTAGTACTGTTCAGAGGCGGTTTGCAGTTGTTTTCTATACTCCTTATTCAAATAACTACTGATTTGCGAAAAACGTTTATCATGCCTTGCAAGCGCGTTATAGAGGGATAAATTTTTTTTCAAATCCATTAGTTCCGGACTCACTCACTCATAATTTTCCGTTTGAATAGAAAAATAATGGTCCAAAAAGCACTTGTTGACCAGACTACATGATTTTTGTGCTGATCTATAATTAGATCGCTGGATGCCAATAGGTTAATTTAGATTGATGATGAAATAAAGGCAAGATTAGGCTCCTACAATATGAGGATTTCCATACACTGATATATTGCATTCAAATGAAAGTCTTCAAAAAGTAATTTTTTCCTTGTGTGAATCTATATTATGAATGACTGGGAGCTAATAATTCAGAAAATTATACGTGAATACTAAAAAAGTGACTAAATTCAATTATAAAAATAAATTCATTTTCGCATGTATAACTTGACAATGGATAAGAACACTAGGCGTCTTTTCCTCGGAATAATTCTCGTGATTGATATTTGAAATACCGGATTCTATTTCCAATAGGTGGGCATCAGTGGTTCGGGGAGACAATCTCTAACACGGCTTGCCAGTGAAATTTTTGGTCAAACTCTGTTTCAACCAGAGATAACGAATAACTATACATTGAATGATTGGCGGGAAGATATCAAGAAAATTCTCAAAGAAGCTGGAGGACGGGGAAAACACAGTGTTTTCCTCATAACAGAAGGTCAGATCAAAGAAGAAGTCTTCTTGCAAGATGTTGATTGTCTGCTCAATTCGGGGGAAGTTCCAAATATTTATCAAATAGATGAAAAACAAGAAATATTGGACATGGTTAGATTACCGGCACAAGGTGATTTCATTTCTAAATCGTAATTTGTATATACAAACAATAATTATGTCGGAAGGTGGTAATAGAAACCTGGAAATCAGCGCTCTGGAAGTGTTCTTCTTTTTCACCAAGCGTTGCAGAGAGAAACTACATATTTTTCTATGCTTCAGTCCTGTTGGTTCAACATTCAGGAATCGGTTGAGACTGTACCCATCTTTGATAAATTGTTGTACAATTGATTGGTTTCAAGATTGGCCAGAAGGAGCATTAGAGGAAGTTGCTCATTGTTGGATGAAAGATATCAACTTGCCAGGTGCATTTTTCAAATGCATCTTCTAATTAATTCTTCAATTCTGCCATTTTGTAGATATGATTAAAAAATATTCGGTGATAGCCTGCAAGTATTTCCATATGGAAGCGAGAAAATCATCAGATGAATTCTACAATGCTCTAGGTAGACATACGTACATAACTTCAGCTTCATACCTGGAGCTCATTAAATCATTCACGGATTTGACTAACAAAAAACAGAATGAGATCATGGCAGCCAAAAACAGGTATTTGGGTGGTCTGGATAAATTGTATCATGCATCTATAAGTATAGGTGAGTAGCGTCAGTAGTAATTTTTCAATTATTCAGAGGTTACTGTTTAATTTGGATATATCTTTGGTTATTTCACTGAATACAAGTTTTTTTTTTCATCTTTTAACCTAAAGTATCCAACTCTTCATTTTTACAAAAATAAAGTTACTGAAAAACAGTTTGTGAGTTCCGATATAACTACTTTTTAAATGCAACACTTCCAAAATCAATTTCCGCATTAAAGTTGGGATATAACAAACCAGGTTAATTATAGATTGATTTTCCGTAAGAGCTCTTTATGAGAAACTAGTTCTAACATCTATCATCTAACTATTCACAAAAAGTTCTGTTCTATGTGACTTATCGTACTTTCATCTAAAAGCTATGAATCAGCTTCTGCAAATAATTAAATGAACGATTTTACATAAAAATTCAAAATGTGAGTAAAAGCAGTCATCTAGTGAAATGAAACGAAAAGTTCTAATATGTTCAGACAATTTATTGATTGATTGATCAAGTTCAATTATTTTTTCTATTGTTGCTGTTACTTATTTTTTATTATATACTATTTGTTATTTATTCTGCCAAATTAAGCAAAGGAGTCAACCTACTCCAGTTCTGCACGCCTCTGATGATCATACATTCATCAGATGGTACTATTGTTTTAATATTTTTTAGCGCAGATCAGCTCCGGGTTTCATGCACATTATTTTGAAAAATTCTGTATAATACGATGAAAACCTTTATTTATCGAGCACGTGAAGGTCTTCACTTTTTTATGTTTGCTATAATGAATTATTTAAAATCAGAGATATTTTAGCTTGGACACTTGAGTACTCTTTAGACAGGGTGTCTCATTTCTAGAGGCAAGCTAGGCTGGAGATCTCTTAGAATTCGCAACCAGAAAAACGAATTTAGTATCTGTTTTACCGGAAATATATATAGTTAAGGTATTCTATAGATCACCTAGTCACTCTGTATGATACTGTACTTTTATAGGTGAAGTAAAAAAATCAATATATTGTTATATATATATTGTCTCGGTAATGTACTCATAGTAATTCTATAGAATGCAACTAAGGGATTAGGCGAAGTATGAAATGAAAAACAGTCGAAACATTGAAAGTTAGCTTTATTAAATGAGATTTCATTTTCGAATTCAGTTAAAGATATAAGTGGTTTGGTCGAGTGGCAATTTAAAAAGAAAAAAACCATGGGTAACGTTAGGCATCAAAACTTCTGCCAAAAACCTGAGGTCTCTACACACAATCATCAGGAAACATAACATAGACGAGAGCTCTTCAAATTATTATAACAAATACAGGTACATATACAGAAAATCAATCAAATCCGCCAAGAGTACTTATTATGCAAAAAGAATTAAGTTAGCAAAAAATAAAAATGCAGAAAGTTGGAAAATTGTAAACGAACTCCGAGGTAAAGAGAAATATAGGACCACGGAAATTAACTTACAGGCAAATCATATAAATGACTGCTATTGCTCGTTTTCTGAAAAATTAATATCAAATCTGAAACCTAAGAGAAACCCAACAGAATACCTATATCAGATTAGTATAAATGAGGACTTCTATCTTGAACCGACAAATACAGCAGAGTTAAAACAGACCATGAAAGAAATAAAAAACAAAAAATCCTCCGGAATAGATGATATCAGCATAAAAAATTTTGAGAACCTACCTGATTAAGCCCTAGATATTTTTGCAACAACTATAAATGAATCCTTTCTCACCGGTATCTTTCCAGCATGTCTGAAACTAGCTGTTGTTATATACCTCTACATAAAGGAGGAAACATCGAGGATCCATCAAATTTCAGGCCCATCTCTCTGCTGTCAACTCTATCTAAGATTATAGAAAAGCTCGTTAAAACACGAGTAGAAAAATTTGTAAATCAGCACAGTCTATTATCTAAATACCAAATCGGATTCCAAAAATCAAAGAGCACCAATGACGCTATTTTTTCTTTCTTAGAACAAGTCTACACAAGTCTGAATGCCAATGAAGTTGTTGCTGCGGTGTTCTGCGACTTCTCAAAGGCTTTCGAGTGTGTGAATCGCAGAACCCTGCTACAGAAATTAAATCTTTATGGATTCAAAGGTGCCTCCCTGAAATGGTTTGACTCTTACCTCTCCGAAAGATATCAAGTAGTAAAAGTTAATGACCAGACATCTAGCATACTAGAGATCACAAACGGTGTGCCACATGGGTCAATTCTTGCGGACCTCTACTGTTCCTTCTATATTTGAATGATCTGTCAAATATTGACATACAAGGAACTCTTACACTATTTGCTGATGACACTACCCTTCCTTTGGCGCGGAAAAAAACTAAAGTTTTAAAAAACCGGGTATACCACGACTTAGGCCTAGTGAAAGAATGGTGTGACTCTAACTCGTTATGTTTCAATCTATCAAAAACAAACCTCCTCACATTCAAATTTTACTTTCAGGACTTGTATCTTGAAACACAACTCATCGGAAATAAAACCTCATGCAAGTTCCTGGGACTATACATTGACAATAAATTGAGGTTTCAAGAGCATGTAATTGCTTAACAAAAAAACTTGCCTCTGGTTGTTATGTGATCAGAACTGTGGCAAGAGAACTTAACTTGGAGATAGCGAAAACGGCCTATTTTTCTTTAATAGAGTCTTATCTATGGTACGGAATAGCTTTTTGGGGATTTGGTAGTCAGCAGCTCTTCAATTCGGTCTCTTTATTCTTCAAAAAAGAGCTATTAGGTACATGTGCTATACGAAGTCAAGGGAACATTGCAAACCCCTATTTATTAAGCACAAAATTTTAACATTGAGAAGCTTATTTATATTGGAGACTGTATGTCTTATCCATAAAGCCAACAGAAACCCAGTTATTCCTGAACATGGTTATAACACAAGACAAAATAAAAACATTCCGGTTCCAATCCCCAAGTCATCCCTGATAAAAAATTCAATTATTTATGAGGGCATAAAAATGTACAATAATTTACCTTCGCAAGCAAAAACTATTGAATCCTCACCGTCATTTCGGAAGGAAGTTAAATTCATGCTCCTTGAGAAGGCCTACTACAACATGCAGGAATATTATGAGGATCAATTGTTATGAGAAGACATGCTATCGGTTGTGTAACAGGCATTCTCCGATTTAGCAAATTTGCAACATTTTAATATCCCTGTAGTATTATCAACCGTAGCAGCATTTTATATCTACATTATTATTATATTATTCTATTAGTTATACAACTGTACTTTTTGTAAAAAAAAAATAATTATAGTTTATGTACTCCTTATTCTACCAAGCTTTGTCTATGAGATTTTATATATCTTCGACAATAAAGTATACTTTGATTTGATTTGAATTCTAAAATTAATTTGATTACTGATTTCCACATGAAGAACTATTGTGACAAATTGGTACATAGTATGTTTTTTTGACAGCCCTTACCCCTCGAATACCTATTTAACACCTTGCTGCCTGGGCATTTGGCATTGTACGAAATGAACTGAATAAATTTTATACATTTCCTAAATGTTTTAGATATTCTATAGAACACTTAGGAATGAAACCTGGAAACAATTTATTTAATTGAGAATAATACATAGATATAAAAGTTAATTTAAAAATACGAAAGCGAAAGGTTAAATATAAAATAATTGCAAGATGAAAATCTTGATTTGGTGTTTCAGTTGAAAAAAAAACCGGAAAAACCCATAACACCATCAGAATTCAAATCATCAACTTTTTCATAGAAAAGGGCTCATGCTCCCTGGGAGATGAGAGAATCAATCTTAGAAAATACACGGGAGTCATCGAACAGGTGCCAACAATTAGAATAAGGGTGTTTGCAATGTAGTGTCCATTGAAAATGCTGCCGCTATGATTAGATATGGTGTAGATATTATATGATAATATATGCTTTATTGTCCAAAGAAAGTAATCTTATTGACAAAGTAATTTATCGTTAAGGAAAGAAGTGGTTATTAAAATTATTTATGGAAACAGTTTGTTAGTATCTTGTGAAAATTAAAATTGTAGGGCCCAGAACAACACAAAAAATAAAAAAAGAAAGACTATGCACTACAAAGTATAAAATGGCAATGTCATGTAAATTATAAAATATAAGAATATGATGAAAGAAAAGAGTATAAAGGTAAAAAGGTATAAGAATATTTTCAAAAACTGTCATTGTAAAACTCTTGCAAACTATAATAGGGTCTAACACTGAGGAGGTCTTTTAGAGTTTTTCTGAAACGAATGTAATCCAAAGTTTTCAAGTGATGTGGTAGATGGTTATACATCTTGAGGCAATTAAACATAATCGAGTCCTTAATGAGGGATGATGTAGGTAAAGGTAGTCTTAGATCATTGGAATGTCGGGTGGCATAGGTAAAGGTGGCAGAGGGAAAATTTGTTTTATGTTTGTGTAATAGACAAACTGATTCTAAAATGAAGATAGCATAAACCGTTAAAATCTTGTTCGTAGCGAATGCAAGAGCAAATCTTGTTCGTAGCCTGCAAGAGTCCCGTCGTCGGACTTTGCACAGGTATCTGAGTGCTCTTTTTTGTAGAAAAAAAACTGACTCAATTTGAATTTTAGTACATACGCCCCAGAATGGGATTCCATATCTTAAGTGTGACTCTATCAGTGCGTAATAAGGGCTTTTTGCTGCAGTTAAGCCCAATTCATTTGAGGTAACTTTAACTGCATAGCATCCTGAAGCAAGTTTTTTATTAAGAGATGCAATGTGATCAAATTTTAATTTATTATCTATACTAACCCCAAAGAGTATTAATTCCATCCTGAGCAGAAAACTGGTCCAAATTTGAATTTTGTATAGGGAAGTTAATCACATTGTCCAATTTACTGCCATCAGTTGAAGAAACATGTTTCAAATGTATAACTAAAATTTTTGGAAATGTTTGTATACGAATCATCTTTTTGAATTCTCTTTTAATTCCACAAGTCGAACAGTATGGGCTCGCATCGTCAGTCAGAGTCCCCTCTTCTGTCAACAGTTCAATACATTATGTTAAGTTCACGATTTCGTTTGGCAAGTCTAGAATAGGGATTGAAAGACCCAGAAAGGTTCAAAAGTAACTGAACAGTAATTATAAAAAGTGATATCTTAATATAGACTTCAGCTGACTGGTAAATGTAACCACAATATTGGAATTATGAGTATATATATCTTGTCCAAGAAATGGAAGCTTTTTGATATCATTCATGATAACAAAATAGTTCGGTGATGGATGATTCTCTGCACTCGACTCGTTTGATTTTCCATGTAAACGTACGAGAAGGTATCTTAGAAACTCTTTCGAATCTGCTGGCATGTTATAATCAAAGGAAGGACCAAAATTTCTGAATAGACGGACGAAATGTGAAGTATCCACCATTTTATGAGAAGAATTACGACTCCAGATATTTTCTATCAAAGATAAAACAGATTTCACTATATCCCCTTCAATTCTCGATGTAGTAGTATTCAAATCCTCCATACAAAAACCATTCTTGAAAAATTCCAACATAACTTTGTTATTCGAAAGACACTGCATTATGCTATTAATAAAACAGGTATTTTCTACATTCTTCAATCCTCTTAGGCCAAATGTAGAAATGGATTCTCTTGTTGATATGGCATCACTAATGTTTAACGAAGAATCCATGGGTTCATTTTTCCTGTAATTCAAAGAAGGTGATAGAGAAACTGATATTGATTTTTTGGAAGGTACTGAGTGATAACTGAGAGGTATTTCGTAGGAAAATTGGGACGATAAAATAATTCATCCAGTGGATGTGGGGGAGAAATTGTACCTACCCATTACAGAAGAAGCATTGCCCCTTCGATTTGCTATACTTATTCTTTGCATAAAAAATGAGCTTGAACATTTATCTTTTGTAGAGCGGCCCAATTTCCTTTAAATTTCATGAATGAAAGACAAAGATTCAGGGCCGAAGACACCAAAAGTTTCGACGGCTATTACATAGAAAAGATAATTATGTCCAATATTTTGATATTTCTTTCTTTTCAATTTCTCGCTGGATATTGCTGCAGCACCTGCGGACTTAGAAGTATTTGCTAAATGAAACGCTGCAACTGTGTCAGCACAAATTTGCCACATTTCCAAGGTATCAGCGTCATACCATCAGGACGTTTAGCATAATCTCGGCTAGTGCCAAGAAGTTCTAACACAGCTGGAATACCTCCCGATACCATAGAATGTTTAATTATATCATTGACTTGATAATGTCTGGATAAACGACCTGCACTTTTACTACAGCTCAAACCTTGAGTTCCTTTTTGGTTCACTTCACTACCACATATATGAGGGATACAAATATGTAAACCCAGTCTCAGTCCTATAGATATCCTGAAAGACTCGTGATCTAAAAGGGTTCCCAGAAAAGCCACAGGTAAAGCATTCAGCCAAACTCCGGATTCTTTAGTACTAACAGCTTTCAGGCTAGCCTTTTCTGATTCAGACATGGACAAACCAAGTAATTTTTTTGAGGTAATATTAAAAAGTTGAAGGTCCCAGGATTTCTGAATGTTTCTCGTAGCAGGTGACAAATCTAAGTTGGTTTGTAATAATCAAAGAGAAATAGCTTCATTAAAAAACTTATCAGAGTATCAGAAGAAGTGGAATGGAGAATAGAACCGATAAGACTGGATACACTACTCATGGAAGCTAAAAAAGCAGGTAAAGCCAGGGAAGATGCCAAACGGAGCCCCAGACCTCCAAGATTCACCAGAAGTGTGTAACCAAGAATCTTCATTAAAAGAATTATTAGTAACATTTTCCAAAGTATGACGCATTAAACCGTCGAAATCTTGAAGCTCATTGGGACTTTTCCAAGATGGAGAACATCTGAGGGTAAACATCAATTTTGGTTTAGCGAGGCAGTGAAAGAATGAGACGTGAGTTGGTAGTAACTGCAGAGAGTACTTTTTATTTTAATATGTCCAGAAAAAGCATTTATAGAAAGGAGCGCACCAAGAAGGCTGCAATCTGACTTTTCCAGAATCAGTTTTTGGGTCTAGTAGTGAAATTATTTCACACTTATTGTAATTAGGTTCAAGACCAATTTGTTCAGAGAGGATGATAACCTTATCCAAATCTTCCAAAACTGTATTGAAATCTCCTGCGATTGAGCCATGATCCAAATACCAACCGTTCAATTCAGATGCTATGCTGTATGGGGTCGGCTTTAGAATAGCCCCATGGTAAATCCTGCCTGTCGTAAGAGGCGACTAAAAGGATAACCGTAGGTGGAAGATGGTCTCATCGCCCGGTGAAATACCACCATATCGACTTTGTGTGCTGTGAAATGGATCATTCCATGTTTCAGTGTTCGGTCGATACTTTCCGGTCTCCCTCTTTCCTTTTTCCCAATTCCTCCTTTATTTTCAGGTACATCCTAATAGTAATAATGATGAAGTCTCCTAGAGTAAAACACTCCGGAAGCAAAATACCTCTCCATTCGGATTTCCGGGCGAGAGGTACTTGAGGGGACTCAACATTAAAGATAAATTTTTGCAACATCCGCGGACTCAACAAGAACATCAATGACGTCCACCATCACCTACAGACGAAAAAACCGGATATTCTGGCTCTAACAGAAACACAAGTAAATTCGTCCACCAACAAGGTCCATATGCTTTGTCCTGGTTACGAACTCCATTCTCGATTCAGGTTCAAAGGTGGAGTCTGCCTTTACGCTAAGGCTAACCTTTCATGCCAGCGTGAAGAGAGTTTGGAACCGAAAGACTTTGTGATGTGGTTCAAGCTATCTGATACCAAACTGCTGCTGCCTTTACCTATCACCTAATGAACCTTCATATAACGACCTCTTTGAGTTTTTATCACTCAAACTGGACTACATTCAGGAGAACCATCCAACGGCTGAAACCATAATCATGGGAGACTTTAATGTACATAACGCTGCCTGGCTCAAATTCTCTAACAAAACAGATGATGCGGGTCGTCAAGCCGAGGCCTTCGCCATCACTCATGGTCTAGAACAACTGGTCGAGCTACCAACCCGCATCCCTGATGTCAACAACCAGTCTGCCAATACACTAGATCTTTTCCTCACCACCAATCCTGACCCGTATAGAATAGAAGTTTGTGCCCCCACTTGGAAACTCTGATCACACCCTCATCTTCACAACATGCTCTTTCCATTTACCATCGAGCTGCACAATACCACCCCGTCTCATGTGGCATTACAATTCGGCCGACTGGGAAGGTCTTCGTATGTTTTTCTCAGCGTTTCCATGGAAGAGTTTGTTTCTCTTCAGTAGATCCAACACGATGTGCTGAGGCAATTTCTGAAATCATCATGTTGGGGATGCAAACTTACATACCGAATACCGAAAGAAGAACATCATCCGATAAGACCTGGTTTAACAGAAACTGCTCTAGAGCTGTGGCTTCCAAACAGGCAGCATACCATCGATGGCTAAAAAATCCGGGCCCTGAGACCAGAGCAGCATATGTCGAGGCTAGAGGCATATGCAAAGAGACAATAGAATGCTCAAAAGATGCCCACAATGCCAAAATAAGATCAAAACTTGCTGAATGTCCTAACGGATCCCGTTCATTTTGGTCTTTCGCCAAAGCTGTGGGAAGAAACTTCACTTCCAGCTCATTTCCTCCTCTAACCAAAGAAGATGGAACACTAGCAACGACTGCCCAGGAAAAGCCAATATCTTTGCGCACCTATTTGCTGGAAATTCCACTCTGGATTCATCGGAAAACAACCCCGAACATTACACCTATTGACAGTCACATGCCGAGATCACCTTTAGCCAGCGTACTATCAGAAAGATTTTGCTGGGTCTCAACACCAACAAAGCCTGTGGATCTGACGGAATCCCGCCGATTGTTCTCAAGAAATGTGCCCCGAACTAACACCTGTTCTTTGCAAGTTGTTCAACCACTCTTACAATTTGGGGGTATTTCCGTCCAATTGGAAAATTGCAAGAGTGCAGCCAGTCCTAAAAGGCAAAAGGCCCTACCTAGCAACTACAGACCTATCGCACTGCTATCTATTATTTCAAGGTCATGGAAAAAGCCATCAACATCGAGCTCATGAAATATCTGGAAGACTCAGGAATTGTCAACGATAGGCAATATGGCTTCGCCATCAGAGATCAACTGGTGACCTGCTACGCTTACGTCTCACATATATGGCAGCTATCTATTGAAAAGTATGGAGAAACTTTAGCTGTGGCATTAGATATCTCCAAGGCGTTTGATCGAGTTTGGCACCAGGGACTCCTCGCCAAGCTTCCGTCTTATGGCTTGCCCCTCAGCTGTGTTCTCTGCTTGCTAGTTTCTCTCAAACAGGTCTCTCCATGTAGTGGTCGATGGAGTTTCATCTGACACTCTACTCATAAATGCTGGTGTTCGCAAGGATCTATTCTCGCACCAACACTATTTCTACTTCACATCAACGACCTGTTGAAAGCAACTTCATGTCAGTACACAGCTTTGTCGATGATAGTACCCTCCATACCGCTTTCTCTTCCAGGGCCCCTATATCAGCCCGTGAAACCAGAAATGAGCGAGGAAGAAATGTTAATAATATAAATATGGACTTAGCAACAATTCTCGAGTGGGGATCTAATAACTTGGTAGAATTCAATGCAAACAAAACACAAGCATGTCTTTTCTCTAGAAAAGCCGATCTC
This sequence comes from Gonioctena quinquepunctata, assembly GCA_018342105.1. Classification (NCBI taxonomy): domain Eukaryota; kingdom Metazoa; phylum Arthropoda; class Insecta; order Coleoptera; family Chrysomelidae; genus Gonioctena; species Gonioctena quinquepunctata. The sequence continues at coordinate 58,934 of JAFIRS010004226.1, read as the reverse complement.
ACTTGCCTAACATAACTTTGTCAGGAGTAACCATACCACTGAAGTCATCCATATCGATGCTTGGTATTACTATCAGCAATAACCTTTCCTGGGAAAATCACGTGAGGTCCATTGCCAAAGTGCATCCCAAAACTTGGTTTTGTTTCGTGCCAAGAGCTATTTCACCCCCACTCAGCTGCTTATGATCTATAAGGCACAGATCCGACCTGTCCTGGAATACTGTTCCCATATTTGGAGCGCGGCACCTAAACATATCCTGAGGGTTTTGGATTCTGTTCAAAAAAGGGCAATTCGTCTCGTCGGTGATGCCTCGCTTACAAACTCGCTCACTTGTCTGGAACACCGTAGAAAAGTTGGCGATTTGTCTCTATTTTATAGATATTTTCATGGATGATGCTCTTCTGAAATATCAACAATCGTTCCTGCTTTGGCAGTCTCTTCGAGACTAACCCGTCAAGTTCAGTCATCACACCCCTTCGTGGTCACTTTGGAGACCTGCAGAACATCACTTTCAAAGACTTCGTTCATCCACGAACAGCGAGGCTTTGGAACTCATTGCCTAGGGAGGTGTTCCCCGAGGCATACAACCTCCAGAAATTTAAGAAGAACACCAACTCCTACCTTCTTTCCCTTGGTTCCCACGATGTTCTCTGAACATTACAGGATATCCCTTTTCGTGGGAACCAGAACATAAAAAAAAAAAAGATGACAAACTCTTTGTCAATTCTTTAATTGTGAGACAAAGTAGTGCGGGTCCCAAAGGGTCACCTTGTTGAACACCTCTTTCAGAAGTTATTAACTGATCACCAAAATTCAAATATGATGATGAGTTATAACATTGATTCACAAAAGGGTATATACCAGGAATGTTATCTCTTACTTTGAGGAGCATGGCATTCCTATCAATCATATTGAAGGTATTTTTGAAGTCAAGTTTCAAAAACACCTTGGAAGAAGGGTCTGGATGCTGATTGATGTATCTACGAGCTGAATGAGCAACTGCTTCACAATCTCATGACGTACCAAAACCAAACTGTAAGGGACGTAGTAAAGAACTAAGATCTTTAATTTTCATGCAGCAAAGTTTTGCAACTAATTTGCGATAAAAAGTACAACAGCAATTGGACGAATACCTCCAACTTTTTTTGGAGTGCGCAGAGAGAAGCACTAAAAATTAAAGGACATATTTTTAAATTTACCTTGACAGATAAAATAAAATTAAATAAATTTGTATTTGAAGAAATAAGTTGTTGACCAGCACTACCAGAGCTATGACTTATCATGTCTTGTATATGGCTAGGTCTAATCCAGACCACCTGCAGAACCAGTAATTAAATATTTTATAGCTGCTTACAACATCTTCTGAATCTTTAAGAATTGAATAATTGGATAAATTTTGAAATTTAATTTTGGAGTCTGAACGGGGATGTTTCAAACGGAGTTCTGGTAAGGTATAATCATCGTATTTTGCTAAAGTGTCGCTGGAACTCAAAATCATAATAGCTGAAGTAATATCTCCATCTGCGCTTTTATTCAAAACTATCTTCAAAGAATTGTGGTTATATTTTTTGGTATTGCAATGTTCTAAAGGAGGTGAACTTAATGTAGGATCAACCTATGAATTTAGAGTTTGTATATTTCTCGTGACCAAATATGCTAGATATACTTTACGAGTTTCTTCTGAACTAGGTATAATGAATGAACTATATGAAATTCATTTGACAAACATCTTTTTGTGAAAAAAAAACAGTTTTTGAAAATCGTTAGGACAATAGAAAGTTCCAAAATGTAATTGATTTTCATGCAAGGTTAATCTGATACCCACTATAGGTCATATTAATGGTGCAGATAGATTTATTATCACTTTGATGAAATGAATTCAATTAGGTTAATTCTTGAAAAACGAAGAATTTGAATTTTCCTGAACAATTTAATTATATACCGGGTATTCATCAAATAACACTCAATATCATATTGTCTCGTAGTTTTGAAATATTTCAAACTTTTTCTCACTTCAGTGCCCCGGCTAAAATATTTCTGATTTTGAACAAAGTGGAAAATTGTTATTGTACTGAAAAGTATCAAGGTCACAAACATGATCCATGAACATGCAATGATCCATTATGTATTGTGTAGGTGAAATGCAGGAATCCTTGGGAAAACTGCAGCCTCAGCTGGAAATTTTGAGCCAGAAGGCTAGAGAGATGACTCAACAAATCGAAAGGGAAAGCATAACGGTTGAGCAGGCTTCTATCGCAGTGAAACAGGACGAAAAAATTGCTAACAAACAGGCTGGGGCCGCACAAGCTCTGAAACAGGAGTGTGTGGCGGATCTGGCTACTGCGATGCCTATTTTGGAAGAAGTAAGCATTGTCTTCTAGCAATTAATAGTAGGCAAAAAAGAAGAGGAATAAATGAGTCATTGAAATATTTAGATGTTGCTCATTTTTGAATAATCACAGGATAAAGTATTATAATCGTTAAAAATCGTCTCAACCTTAAACCTCAAAATTTCCACCACTGAGTTTTTATATTGTCATAATTTTTCTCTTATTCATGTGATAGGTTATTACATATTAATTTTCAACTAGTCGTTTCATCACTCGTTTTTTATTTCAAAAACTGTGTGGTGCCCTCATTTATCGCAAGATCAGCCGACTTTGAAAGTGTAAAGTTTACCTTAAACATGTCTACTTTCCACAAAACTACAAATATTGACTTGATTCGTAAAACAAACCCTTGATCATAGATGGGGCATCATAATGGAGTTAGAGATCATTTGAGCAGGTTCCCTAATTTTTATTTCTCCATAAGCAATTGTGAAAGACCTAGTAGGTATTGGAAATATATGATCTTGATTAAGATGATTCAAATGGATATAATAATCCATATTGTCTCGAACCTGCTGGGGATGTTTTTTTGGAATATTGTACAAATAGGAATATTTGACATTACTTCTTGATAGTGACAATATATGATAATTTATATAACACCATTCTGCTAGGCTATATCTGCATTGGACACATTGAAACCCGTCGATATCACCCTCGTTAAGTCGATGAAAAATCCACCGGATGCTGTAAAAATGGTAATGGCGGCAGTTTGTATAATGAAGGGCCTCAAACCGGACAGAGTTCCAGATCCAACAACAGGCCGCATGAATTTGGATTATTGGGGACCAAGTAAAAGGTATGAGAAAATGTTGAAATTCCAACGGATCCATTTATTCAAAATTATAATTGAAATGACTGACAACACCAAAGACGTGAAAATATCATCAAACAAATATAATATAGTTTTCAAGTGAGTGTCACAAAACATGATAATTTGCTTGTTTGAGTTATTAACCCATAAAACAAGACAAGAGGTTGAGTTTCTAGGCAATTTATTTACAAGCTTTCCGTCAGTAATATAATATTTAAAATAATGGATACATAATAAAAACAGTAAAAAAGCAAAATGAGTGACAATGATAGTGACAATCCAGCTGAAATTTAATGCAATGCAGCGACTTCAAATTTATGACTAGAAAAATCCCTACACATTTATCCGACACAGTATGATATTTTTATGGAATGGTGCAACATACATAGTATTCAAAATTTAAGAGAAGAAGTATTTCGGGCATTTTTTCTGCAAAAGGGAAAAGTTTTGAAATTATCAATGTTATAGTCCACATATGGGATGTTAAAATATACAATTATGGCCAAAAACAACATTAATATCGACAAGTTTTCAAAACTGAATGCTTTTTAAAGAAACAAAATGTGGGTTACGAAGCGAAAAAGTCGGCAGTTTTCACAAGAAATTATGTAAATAAATTCTAAACAGAAGCTCCAGATGAGAACTATTTAATCATAATATTTCTAAAGTTCTTTTTTTATATAACTATATTGTGGTATTTCTGAATGTGTTTGATAATTGGCGAAATGAACTAAGACAAATGTCTATAAATGACATTCAAGACAAAGGAGCCCTATTAATAATCACAATTTCGCAGACAAAAACTGGTGAAAATCGAGTATATACTGATGAAATAATTGAAAATATAAGTGCCCTATAGCACATTTGAAAATACTTAAATTTACGACCTTTCGTAATTTTATAATAGGGGTAGTTAGACATTACACAAAAATCAACCTCGACAAAAATATAAAATGATAATAAGGTATTTTGCCGATTTCTTTTACATTAACAGTTTCATAAATACAAATTATTCAACTATTTATGGAACAATTTCAACCCCTTTTCTATTTTTCCTTGATTCGATAATAGAAATTTGCGAAATAATTGTAAAAACAATTCCAATAAATTAGGTTATCTCAATACTACTTGTTTCACAACATAGGTTTATTTAATGACAGAATAATATTTTTTGACAATATTGGTTTTTCTTTCTTTATTTAATTTTGATACATTTCAATTACATAGTTAAAATGTTTTCTATATTCTTCGGACATCTCTTTTCTTCTTAAAGGAGAAAAAGCTGGACTTTGAATTGAATGAATTAAATATCTATGTCTAATAAAATATAGATAATATTTAGACACTATTTTATTCACCATTTTTCCATTTAGCACTTTCAATTTTGAGTAGTTTAGAAGCAAATATTCCTGAACAATTCGAAACAAATTTTCTTCCTTTAAATAGAAACCACAATCTTCTATTAATGCGGGTAAATAAGACATAGTATGATGATTCATCATTACATCAGACAATTTTATGCATATTTTACATACAGCATGATTTTCAAATCGATACATTTCTAAAACAAAAATGTTTGCGTTCGTTTAGACTGCACAATATTTTTTTTACTACAAAACACGAGTTTACTGTCAAAATACGATGATCACAGCCCCCTATGATGTTCGCTGACACTGGTTATGAATGCTATGCAATAAAGCGCATATAGAAAATTAATAAAAACGCAAAAAACCAATTTTCTACCACTTGTAATTACTCAAAACTATGTTCAATCTTAAAATGTTGCTTCCATGCAACTACAACAAGTAGAAATCAACAATTTATAGGCTAAAATCGCTGCCGAAACTGTGACGCAAATTAAATCTGTTAAGTACCTACCTTTATGAAAAACCGTTAAAATTATAATTTTCTAACTTTTGTTGTTTTGTTGTAGTTCTAAGTAACTATAAAATAAAAGAATATACTATTTTACGTCCTAAAATAGTGATTTTGTGCTACTACAATTAGTAGAAATTACCAATTTATAGGCTAAGAATCCATTGGTGACGAAACTAAACCTGTTCATGTACCTATATAAAAAACTAATGAATTTTTTATTTTCTACCACTTGTAGTAGCCCAAAATTGTAAAAAAATTGAAGAATATAATATGCTATATGTAAAATGGTATTTCCGTGCAACTACAATAAGTAGAAATCAACATCTTATAGGCTGCCGAAACTGCAAAGCACACTAAATCTATATATGTACCTATATGAAAAATTGATAAAATAATAATTTTCTACTACTTGTAGTAACCCAAAATTGATATAAAAAGGTTTTAAACAATTAGTAGAAATTCAGAATTTATAAGCTAAGAATCCATTGGTGCCCAAACTGCATCTATTATAATATGTACCTATGAAAAATTTATAAAATTATAATTTTCTACCACTTGTAGTAACCCAAAGTTGATATAAAATGGAAGAGTATAATATGTTACATTCTAAACTGCATGAAAATACCGCAACTACAATAGGTAGAAATTAAGAATTTATAGGCTAGGAATCTATTGGTGCCGAAACTGCGACGCAAACTAAATTTGTTCATGAACCTATATGAAAATCAAATAAATAGAGAATTCTCAACTATTCTTTGTTTGTTGTAGTCAAAAAAATAATATCAGTCCTATTTGCGTTTTGTCAAGAATTGTCAAAATATTTTGTATATATTCAAACATATCATTTTCATAGCAATGCTGTGACTTTGTTAATTAAATTGAACTGCTGTTGATTTTAAAGCAATAATATATTTTTCGTGCAATCGCACGCGAAATGAGTATTTCGCGTACTCAACATAGTCCGCGAAATTCAATTTCTCGGCCGTTACCCATAGCAACGGCCACCAAACCAAATATCACTTCCAAATTTGACATTTCTAAAATACGACAATGACAAGGATTATTTCACATTATGTTTGTCACACCAATCTTTTAAACTCGCTGTAACATTTTACGTACTGCCGTTTAGAACTTTCAGATATTAAAACGAAAAGCGCCAAGTTTACAATACTTTTTAGCTATGGGTGCAAGATACTAAAATATCTGTATCAGACATTTTTGCGTTTTGTCAAGAACTGCCAAAATGATTTGTATATATGCAACCATATCATTTCCATAGCAACGCTGGGACTTTTTTAACTAAATTGAACTGCTGTCGATTTTAAAGCAATAATATATTTATTTGCAATTATCTAGTTTAATAATCTTGATGATTGCACGAGAAATAGTGTGTATGCCATGACCGCGAAACTTTTCAGTGGCCTCAAGATTATCCTGCCTCGGCCGCAAGCGGCCTCGGCGATAACTTTTCTTTCGGTACGCTAAAAAGGTATTTTGCGGCCTTGGCATACAATAGTAATTTACGTAACAAGTCCGGAAAATAGGTTTTTTTTGGAAGAATAGACGAGCTGTAGGCGAGTCCTGGAAGTCTGTGAGTCCAAAAAAACTATTTCGGGCGTGTTGCGTACAATATTTTTTCGGCAACTGTGTAGAATAACAAATCAATGAGACAATATTTCTTTATTATACATTTTAATTCTTATTTAATTAATAATATTTATATATTATATATTTATTTATTTATATATTTATATATTTATATATTTATATATTTATATATTTATATATTTATATATTTATATATTTATATATTTATATATTTATATATTTATATATTTATATATTTATATATTTATATATTTATATATTTATATATTTATATATTTATATATTTATATATTTATATATTTATATATTTATATATTTATATATTTATATATTCATATATTCATATATTCATATATTCATATATTCATATATTCATATATTCATATATTCATATATTCATATATTCATATATTCATATATTCATATATTCATATATTCTATTCATATATTCATATATTCATATATTCATATATTCATATATTCATATATTCATATATTCATATATTCATATATTCATATATTCATATATTCATATATTCATATATTCATATATTCATATATTCATATATTCATATATTCATATATTCATATATTCATATATTCATATATTCATATATTCATATATTCATATATTCATATATTCTATATTCATATATTCATATATTCATATATTCATATATTCATATATTCATATATTCATATATTCATATATTCATATATTCATATATTCATATATTCATATATTCATATATTCATATATTCATATATTCATATATTCATATATTCATATATTCATATATTCATATATTCATATATTCATATATTCATATATTCATATATTCATATATTCATATATTCATATATTCATATATTCATATATTCATATATTCATATATTCATATATTCATATATTCATATATTCATATATTCATATATTCATATATTCATATATTCATATATTCATATATTCATATATTCATATATTTATATATTTATATATTTATATATTTATATATTTATATATTTATATATTTATATATTTATATATATATATATATATATATATATATATATTTATATATATTAATATATATTCATATATATATATATATATTTATATTTATTTATATTAATTTCCCAAGGCACATTTTCAAAGTCACTATCACTGCTGCTTTCCATATTTTATTGCGAATTGCGATAAAAAAACATGCAAACTTTTGACAACTAATTTCATATGAACTGTCAGCCGTTATTTCGTTGCTATGGTAATGATCAACTGCATTTATCAAAACCATACCTACCAAGATTTTCATATTTACAATGACAACAACGACCTGATTCTTCCCGGCCTAGTCCGGGAAGTACGTACTTCCCGGACTAGGCCGGGAAGTACGTACTTCATTATACATCATTATACAAGACAAAACCACAACAATACAAAAACAATCATAGATCATGCTGTGACTAACTTTCAATTAAACAGTGTCAAATATCACGTTGAATATGAAGATTTCCATTTTTCTGATCCTAAAATAATAAATATAAAAACAGAAATAATAACAAAAAAAAAATCAAAAATGATTAAAAAAATTATAAAAATTATAGATAAAGATAAATTCCGAAATTGCATTTCTCTCTTTTACGAATATACCAACATTTGAAGAACTTGCTGAATGTATTAAAAAATCTAAAGAAAATTTCAGCAAAATAAAAAAACTCAAAATACGAGATAACTAAAACTGTGATTGATAAAATAAAAATTCGAGATAAATTATATAAACAATTCAAAAAAGATCCAAATAATCAAACTATCAAAAATTCCTATAAAAAAATAAAAAATGACAAATACAATTTGTAGAAATTTGAAAAAGAAAAACCTAAATAAACAATTTCAAAAAGCTGATACAAACCTAAAAAAAAAAAAAAAAAAATAAAAAAATTAAAAATAAATCTGGAACACTAATAACATCTGAAAAAGAAATATGTAATGAATTCATCAATTATTTCTCGGAAATTGGATTAATTTTATCAAAAAAATTCCAAACTAAACCAAAATTGTCATCACCTTGCAATAAATCTATATTTTTAAAACCAGTGTCGGAAAAAGACATCCATGAAATAATAATGACTCTCAAATCCAACATTGCTCCTGGTGAAGATCAAATAACTTCAAGAAACTTGAAAGATATAGTAGATTTAATTAGTCTTCCACTATCACTTGTTATTAATAAATGTATTGAAAATGGCGTCTTTCCAAATTACCTCAAAAGAACCATATTGAAACCAATTTACAAGGGAGGAGAAAGAAATGAAATTTCTAACTACCGTCCAATTGCACTCTTAAATATTTTTTCAAAAATGTTCGAGAAAGTATTGAAAATACAACTGATCAAATTCATTAGTGATAATACTGGCTTTGATACATTTCAGTATGCTTTCATACGAAATTCTAATACACAATCTGCAGTAACTGATCTCATACATGATATATATGAAACTTTAGATAAGAGCAATTATGGCGCTGCAATTTTTTTAGATATCAAAAAAGCTTTTGGTACAGTCAATCATACATTTTTATTAGATATTCTGAATAATTTGGGAATAAGAGGTCTCTTATAAACTTTTCCAAAATTATTTTGAAAATCGTATCCAATATGTAATTATGAATGAAAATAAAAGTTCAATTGAAAAACAATGCACAATTGGAGTCCCACAAGGCTCAGTATTGGCCTCAATATTTTATTTGATTTATGTAAATAGCATAACTAAAATAAATTTTGTAGGAAAACATTTTTCTTTCGCAGATGATACTGTACTCTACTATTCGGCCAAAGACACGAAAATACTCGAGAAAATATAGAAAAAGATATGAAATTCATTGAAAAATGGTTGGATGACATAAACCTAACAATCAATTTAGAAAAAACTGTTCTCATGCTTTTCAAACAAAAAAATATAAAGCCAATAAAATTAAAAGTGACAATAAAGAATAAAATTATAACTGAAGTTGAAAAACACAAATATTTAGGTCTGATTATAGATAAAAATCTAAATTTTGAAAGTCATGTAAATAAAATCAAAAAATCAATTATCCCTCTGATTGGAGCAATTAGAAGAGTTGATTGATTTGTTGAAAATATAAACAGGATGTTCATAAAATCAGATGTGGAATCATCTGCGACTGAAAGATAAACCTTAGTCACTATCTTCCATCTTTCTATCAATATTCAATTGAGAATGTTTCCCTTTTCAACTAAAAGAGTTGAATTTCTGAATACTCATATTCAAACACTAGTATACAATGCCCATATTCTTTCTCATATCAGATATCTAATAACAATATGGTCATCCTGTAGTAAAAAGCAAAAAGGTATAATTTATCGTCTTATGAATAAAGCAATTAAAATTATTTTCAAAAAACCCTGGGAAACACCTTCGTTAGAATTATACAAAAATACTAATAAATTGACATTAGAAAATCTAATGAAATTTGAGAAAGCAAAATTTGCATAGAAACTAAAAAACAATTTTCAAAAAAGTAATACTCCAGTTGAAAAAATTCAAAACCACACGATTATAATATTAGAAATACAGATAATATCCACTTACATAATATTCATTCGAATAAAGGGAAAAATAATCCAATATCTAGTTCAATGGAAACTTATAACAAACTTTCAAATGATCTGAAAAAATTGAAATCAATGAAAATATTTCTTTAAAAACTCAAACAAAGTTTGCTGTTCTAAGGATGTTCAACAATACATGTATGTATATGTATATTTATGTTTATTTAAATTTTTATTTAAAGATATGAATGTGTATATGTGTCTGTGTGTGTTTGTGTATATATTCAATTACAATTATGTGTATGTATGTATGAGTGTGTATATATGTGTATTTATATATGTGTATATATATATATATATATATATATATATATATATATATATATATGTACATTTAGTTAGGATTTGAATAGGTATTATTACCAGTTAGTTCTAAAATGGTTGAAATTTATAATTGTAATCAATCAATTAACTTCCCTACACCCGAACTTGTTCTGTTTGGAAGATGTATTGCAATAAATAAATAAATTAATATTCTACATCACTCCTTCCATACAGATTACTGGGTGAAATGAATTTTTTACAAGTATTGAAAGACTTCGACAAAGACAACATCAAGCCTGAAGCCATGGCCAAGTTGAGGAAGGAATACATTCCCCACAAAGACTTCAAACCTTCAATTGTTGCGAAAGCTTCTGGTGCGGCAGAAGGATTGTGCAAATGGATCATTGCCATGGATATGTACGACAAAGTCTACAGGGTCGTGGCTCCCAAGAAAGCAAAGCTGGCAGCTGCTGAAGAGGAATTCGCCAACATGATGGCTATGTTGAAGGAAAAGAGAAGTGAAGTAGAAAGGCTTGAAGCTCAGCTGGCTGTTCTCAATGAAAAACTCGCCGAAGCTGAGAAAAAACAGAAGGAGTTGCAGGATGAGGTGGATTTGTGCAATAATAAACTGATTAGAGCTAAGAAATTGATAGGTGAGCTTCATTGAAATTATTTTGATAGGTATGGAGGGACGAAGGAATTCTTTTGCTCCTTTTGCTTAGCAGTCCTCTGAAAACAAAAACACTTCTGAAGTTCGAAACTCAATGACATCTGGATTAAAACCACAACTGATTTCTGGGATTCCAAAATCTGAACTTTTGAATAATGCTGATATGAATTTTGAACGGAATCAGCACACGGTTCAAGTGTTGGATTGATAAGAATAATAATGGAGATTTTTTATATGAAATAACAAATATTTAGCAAACATTCTGAATTTAAATAAACTTTCCAAACTACCTCACGGAGTAAAACTTATAGTGAGGTGAACATCGATCACATAAACACATATAGACATCCAAATTAGTTGGATTCCACTGAAATACCCCCTACATACACCACTTCACACCAATACACTACTAAAAAAAAATTTCATTACTTCGCCGATCATGGTCCGCAGAACCCAAATATATTGGATACAACGAAATTTGTAGACAATATGCCACAAATAGTTATTTAATCAACTAGTGTATTAATGGTGGCGAATAATGATCGAGATATTTTAAGGCGAGAGCGAAGCGAGCGCGTGTAGATGACGTCATCGGAAAGTCCCGTCGGCACGTGCACGATGAACATGGGCGTACTTACTAATTCCGTAACATTATAGAACAGGTTATCTATGAAAAACAAACAAGCTATATATTTCAGGGCAAAAAGTCATCCATTTGTCAACAAGTTTCGATTGGACGTATCATCGGATTCTGACATTTTTCGAATTCATAGTTAAAAATACATATAAAACTATTATTCATTATATTTCAAAGGTAATTGATATAGAGAATGAAATCCAAGTGAGTCTTGTCTACATTATTTTATACTTTTGTCCAATACATGAGTGGAATTTTGTATTTACAGTAGTGTTTTGGATCTGAATTTCGTTACTTCTTGATATATTTATGGAATTTACTAGTTGAGAAAACTCGCTTGATTATACGTTTTTTTATTATTAGAGACAGATTACATGGAAATATTAGATAGCGCTTAGGAAGATTTGAAACCTTCTAAAACTGCCAATAATAGGGTTCAAGGTCTACATCTAAATAAAAATGTTTGTTTTTTCCAATGGAAATATGTTTGTCTCAATTCCAGAATCAATAAACACATTGTGAAATCTAACTTTCCGACTGGCCGCGCCATCGTTTTTTTTTTCTGAACTATGAAATTATTGTTAAATTATAGGAATTAATGTCTGAATTTTTTTTTAAATTTTAATTATTTCGAAAACCATTTTTTCCCTTTAATTTATCTTTTGGAAGTATATCAGAAATATTTTATATAATATAGGTACGATTTCTGTTAACTTTATTTAAACTCGATTTGTTTTTGTGTGTTATATAAATGATCATTGAATTACCATAATTTTTATTATGGAACATATGAATCAGAAAGACATCTATGTTTGTTATGAGGTTGGAAATTTCATGATTCTATCTCATATGTATGTCAAATATAATCCCTAAATATTTGATACAATAATTTTCCTGAATTCGAAGTATACCATTAGTTTCGAGTGGACCTGAATTTAGAAAAGGATTCTAAAACAGTTGAATGGAAGATAATATGTATTATCAAAATGTATAGTCAATCATTTTCTATCAAACCATCTTTGTCTTTTCCTTAAATTTTATGAACAGTTCAATCCAAGGGGACTCACTATAAATCAGTGGAGTCAGCAGAAGCATGCATTTTTATGTTACATTCTATATTAAAGATATCATTAAAATTAATATTGAATAATAAAGGACTTGAATCACTACCTTGAGGTACTTCGTAAACAAAAATCATGGGATCACAAATAGTTTTGTTGATTTTAACATGTTGTATTCTACTGAACTTTCCATCAATGTATATGAAACTCCTCGGAAATCAATGGTTATTTGAGCAGAAATTCATGGCTTACTGAAGAAACATACTAATAATTGGTGTATTATTATCCATCGAGTTATAAATACAATTGGTAAGATGACAAATCGCATGTTTAGTTGAAACAATTTGCCAAAATCCAAACTGTTTATTAGAGAGAGAGGGAGAGTATTTATTTTAACTTATTGAGATTTAAAAATAATAGAACCAAGGGATCAGAAATCAAATCCAAAACTTCACTTGTGAGGCTATCCATTGCCGAAGATTTTCTGCATTATGAAGTTTTCATTGTGTTTCCAACTTGCTTCCTCAATATATATGAAATTGAGATAGAAAATTAGTTTTTTGAATTCATTATTCTTTTTGTTCATCATTGTTTCTTCCAATTTTTTGTCAGCTTCACTATAATATTTATCAATTGTTCAGTTTGATGCATATTATTTATTTGAATTAGATTTTCCATAGTATTTCAGAAGAGTTACTGTTTTTTTTTTGCAACACCTTGATTTGACTTCATTTATAGTTTGAGTTGATTTATAAGTTCTGTATTCATATTTAATTAAAATTTCTATAACGTTTTTGAGTTTCTGGTATAATTTATTCTATTTCTATTACCGCAAGTGATTATTCCTTTTGTTTTCCATTTAATTCCTTCTTCCTATTTTCACACGAGATCTATTCATGGAAATTTTGAATGCATCATATATACTATAATTTGTGAATTTTTCATATTCTTTCAGCTGAAAATATTCGTTCTAGTTTTTATTTGTAAAGTGTATTTATTGCAGAAGATACTTAAACTACTGTTGAGTATTTTCATAGAATTGTCTACAGTTGATTTCTAAAATCATCTGATGATGATTTATAATGTCATATTTGAAAATGATTGCTTTGTAGAACTTGCTTTTTTTCATACTTTTGATGAATATGTTCACTACTGAAGTGAAATAAACTATTATTGTGGACTGTATATTGAATTATTTTTATTACAACGAAAATTGACATGAGATCTTATATCAATCTCTGACAGACATGTCATTCTAATCAACAAAATAAAAACAGTTAAAAAAACAAAGTTTTGATAATATCCCCGCTACACTCTTCCTTCAGTCAGTTTGGCCTCCTTTGGGTTTTCATCAGAATGTAGACAGGACCGGATTCCAAATAGCATACAATATTTAACATTCCGCCCGCCTTGAAAGCACCCCTTTCAACAGCAAACGAATAGACAAGAAGTATAGAATAACCAAAAATACAAATTGTTACATCAAATGAACAGCAGGTAAATTGTTCCAAAGGATCCTAGATTCACTGATTTAATACTAACATATGAACATGAGAGATTATTGCATTGCGGAGCGCAAGCGCTGTTATGTTCTATTATAGAGATCAGTTTTGGCCAATATCAGGCAGAAATTCATATAAAAAAATAGTTAAGAGGTGTATTATTTGTTTCAAGCAGAAGGAGTGAACCTTCCAATATTTTTTCAGATAACGGTTCCAATTTTGTTGGTACTACTAATGAACTGACAAACATTTTACGAATTTTTACTATCGGAAAATGAGAATATCACCAACTTGCTGGTGAATGAAAATATAAAATGGAACTTTATTCCCGCGGGGTCACCGACCTTTGTTGGTATTTGGGAGGAGGGAATAAAGAGTACAAAATATCACTTAAAGAGGGTAGTTGGAAACTGCGTTTTAACTTTCGAAGAGTTTGCCACCGTGTTGGCATGGATTGAGGCTGTGCTCAACTCACGTCCTCTTTGTCCCCTATCCAAAGACCCTAATGATCAAAGTGCACTGACGACAGCCCATTTCTTGATCGGGAGATCATTGTCGGCGCTACCAGAAATTAATTTGATGGATGTTCCTGAAAATCGGCTGAAAAGATTTCAACGTTTACAGTCCATAGCGCAACATTATTGGAAGCGCTGAAATCAAGAAAATCTGGCTGAATTGCTGACTAGGCTAAAGTGGAAGCAGAGATCTGAATAGCTACTGAAGGTTGGATCACTAGTTTTAATAAAAAATGAGAATGCTCCTCCTCTCCAATGGCAGCTGGGCAGAGTTGCAGCTCTTCATCAAGGTAGTGAAGATGTCATACGAGTTGTAGACATTAATGTGAAGAATGGTGTACCTTGTTGTGCAGTAAATAAAGTGTACGCGCAACCGACAGCGATAACTCAATTCAAATGACAATTTCACAATTTATCTGCTGTTTCTTTGATGTAACAATTTTTATTTTTGGTTATTCTATACTTCTTGTCTATTCGTTTGTTGTTGTGCTTTCAAGGCGGGCGGAATGTTAAATATTGTATGCTATTTGGAGTCTGGTCCTGTCTACATTCTGATGAAAACCTGAAGGATGCCAAACTAACTGAAGGAAGAGTGTAGCGGAGATATTATCAAAAAATTATTTTTTTATCTGTTTTCATTTTGTTGATTAAAATGACATGATTAATATAATATCTCATGTCAATTTTCGTTGTAATAAAAATAATTCAATATATAGTCCTCAATAATAGTTTATTTCACCTCAGTAGTGAACATAATATATGGTCCAAAAAAGATTTCTATACAGTTACTTTTGTTGTATATTCAGTTGAAATATCAAAAGAGAGTGAGAATAAAGTGAAAATAATTCAACAGATTTTCGAAAATTTGTTGCCAGGCAAAAGACACGAGAGCCCAATGGGCTTGAGTGGCTATTGCCAAATGGTATTCCATACATTATTTTTTCATGTTACACATTTCCTCGCACAATGATACAATGTACTAAACCGGTTTTGATTCATTTCTCACTTTTCATGCGAATTGATGACAGACATCAAATTAAAAATATACGTTGTCAGACAATAAAAACAAAATTCCTCAATTTATTCCCTCGGCAATTTTCTAGGTAGAAAATTCCCACTATAATAATGTTTTGATTGGCCAAAACGTACATGAATTCTTTGAATTGAATGTTTCCATTGGTTCCTAGAAATGTCAAATGATAATCATTTATATGCGATAAAAATCCATGCATACTAAGAATATTACAGGGCTCTGGAGAATAAAGTCTATCGGTTGGTTGGTTGAAAGCTGACGAGCCAGAGACAGGGTTGGCACTTAGCTTCCCTTGACACTGCGACCAGCTGGGGTCTGGTTGGCACTTAGCTTCCCTTGACACTGCGACCAGCTGGGGTCTATTGTATCACTCTGTCATCAGTGGTTCCTCATTCAAACAGGTTTGTGCCTTTAATTAGGTTTAGTAGCCTGTTAATAAGGTTCTTGGGATTCATGCCTGTTTCCGGGCTGATCTCTCCAAAGGTTCTATGTCGCCTTCTACTTAGGGCGTCACAGTCGGTTTCCCTGCGTACTCCCATGATGTTTAGGTGTTTTCTTAGGCCGCAGTGTCCAGTCAACAGACCTACTATTATACGTGCCTTCGTTCTGTTTAGGTTCAGAAGGTTAGCCGTCAGGGTCGGGTTTGGGTGCCCTACCATGACTTTGCTGTGTATTTGCCCGACAGTTTGATCCCAATATTGTTGGTGTCTTTTTTTATCCGCTCGTCGATCAGGGTCCTGCATCGGTTTTTGCTAATCCCATGCACAGGTTCTGGCCCTGTGAATAGCGTTTCAGATGCTTGCCTAGCTAGCTGGTCCGATTTTACGTTGCCTTCAATGCCTCTATGACCTGGCACCCACATCAAAGTGACCTTGTTGTGTTTTGCCAGCTCGATGAGGTTCTGGAGGCAGTCCCAGACCAGTTTAGACTTTATCTGTATAGAGTTGAGTGATTTGATAGCACTTTGACTGTCAGATAGAATGTAGATGTGTTGTGTTTTTTCCTATAACCACTTTCTAGATTCTTCTGAATGCATACCATAATAGCTTGTGTTTCAGCTTGGAATATCGTGGAGCATTTGCCAAGTGGTATTATGTATTCCCTTCTTGGCCTTACCACATGTATTCCTGCTTCCGTTCCTTCAACTGTCTTTGAACCGTCTGTATACCAGACTATGTCCGCAGTTGATTGTGATTCTATGGCCTGTGGCTCAGTGGCACCAGCGTCGGTCTTGTGTCAACTGTTTCCACTTGGCGCGGGTTCGATTCCCGCAGCTGGTGAAAATTTTTTTCAAGGTCCCAAGATTGGTTTCGGATCCCACTATAAAAGGTAAGGTCCCCGTGATCTTAACTCGTACAAGTTTTCATTAACTTCTGAGGGTTGGTCAAACAACTAAGAAAGCGGTTAAAAACAATTTTACAATTTTACAAAAAAAATAAAAAAAATTTTACTCGGGGCCCATCCAGATCCGTCAATTCGTGTTTCGAATGGTGTTCCGAATGAGTATAGGGGTTGCATGTAGTCTGAAA
This sequence comes from Gonioctena quinquepunctata, assembly GCA_018342105.1. Classification (NCBI taxonomy): domain Eukaryota; kingdom Metazoa; phylum Arthropoda; class Insecta; order Coleoptera; family Chrysomelidae; genus Gonioctena; species Gonioctena quinquepunctata. The sequence continues at coordinate 41,404 of JAFIRS010004226.1, read as the reverse complement.
TCATTTCGAGTTCTTCGATATTGATTACATGAGTGATTCTGGTATGTCCAGTTGTTCGGATTCTCCAGTTTTTTGTTTGTTTCAGTCTGTATGCACTCATCCTGGCCTCTCCAATGACATGTAAGTCAAGGGGTTCGAGGTTTAGGATGATTTCCATTGCAGCTGTTGGAATGCTATTCATTGCACCCGTGATACAGAGACAGGCAAGCCTCTGGATTTTCCCAAGGTTGGTTTTTGCCTGTCTTCGATTTGTTTTTGGCCACCATAAGAGTGAGCCATAAGTTAGTCTTGGTCTTATTACCGCTGTGTAAAGCCAGTGCATGGCTTTCAGTTTGAGCCCCCAGGTTTTTCCAAAAGCTCTCCTGCACATCATGAAGGTTATCTTGCTTTTATTGGTTACATGTTGAAGAAGGGTTCCAGGTTAGTTTCTTGTCGAGAATCGGCCCTAGATATTTCACCTGCTCTACTACTTGTAATGTTTCACCGAATAGTCTGGGAGGTATGAGATCTCCCATGTTTCTTCTCCGTGTGAAGGGAATTAGTGTTGTTTTGTTCGGATTTGCCCTTAGGCTCTCTCTGTTACACCATTCCTCTACTGTCCTCAGTGCATTTTGCATCAGCTCTGAGGTTGTTCGAGTATTCTTTCCTTTGATGAGGATGACCAAGTCATCTGCATACCCTTGAGAGTAATACCCTTGGTTATTCAGAGTCCCACAGAAGGGGGGAGAGTATGCCCCCCTGTGGGGTACCTCTGGAAATTTCAACCTGCTCTGTTTCTTCGAACATGTTGTGAAGCATTGAGTGTATCCACCTGCAGGTAGTTTCGTCAATGCCTCTTCGAGTGGCCGCAGAGACCATACTTTCAAAGGAGGTGTTGTCGAAGGCTCCTTCGATGTCTAGGAAAGTGCATAGTTCAATTTCTTTGGTTGCTAGAGACTCTTCAAGCCTTGAAACAAGCTGATGAAGTGCGGTCTCGCATGATTTTCCTGTTAGATAGGCATGTTGGTTTTGATGTAAAGGACGTTCTTCAAGAGCAGTTTCCCTTATGTCTCTATCTATCAGTTTTTCTAAGCCTTTCAGAAGAAATGACGATAGGCTTATTGGTCTGTATGCCTTTGCCTGGTCGTATGAGTCCCGTCCAGGTTTTGGAATAAAGACCACGTTTACAGTTTTCCAGGTTTGAGGTAGCCATCCCAATGCTAGGCTCAGCCTGTACAGTCTGCACAGTTCTGGTGCTAGATATTCAACTCCGCTCTGAAGTAGTATGGGAAATACTCCATCTGGGCCAGGAGACTTGTAAGGCTTGAAGGAATTTATTGCCCACACTACTTTTGAGTGAGTTACCGTTCGTTTAGCCACTTCCCAGTCTGCCCTTTTTGCCCTCAAAGTCTATCGGAATACAAATTACAAATGGACATTGTTATATTTTAGAAAGTGTATTCATTATAATGTGGAAAACTATCTAATGATGAATTTAATTCACATGCAGATGATTATGGTGACCTCTAAACTAAAATAAGGAAACATTGATCAATAGACATTTCCATAATTATATTTCATGTATACCCAGATAACACAGGATATCCTATGGACATCCATAAGATATCCGTCGACGGATTTGAAATGGATATCCTTCAGAAGATATCATATGGATGGCCATAAGATATCCGGAGCAAATATGGATAAGTTTAAATTGCAAGATTGATTTTTATTGTGTCAATTTCTGAGTTTCTTTCATGCTCGTACATATGGATTAATTTTTTTGGAAAAAATCTCATGTTTCGTTTTTCTACTTGATTTGAAATGGATATCCATCGACGGATTTGAAATAGATATCCTTCAGAAGATATCCTAGGGATGGCCATGAGATATCCAAATCAATCATAAATGAATTTAAACATTCTCGTAGATACACAAATTGTACCTATGTCGCGGGGACCCTCTGCGACCACAGAACAGATATACATGTGTCTAAGACATTTTGTTGAGGAAGGTCATATTAGTCATAACACTGAATCCAAACAAAAGTCGTGTTTTTTTTCTATTTTCCTTCGTTTTTGATACCCTGTTGGTCTGGACATAATGGTTTTCATCTGTACCAATTGATTGTTTCGAAAAAGGGAATTATATATTGGCCTAATACAGGTAAATATGAATTGAAAAGGACATAACCTATAAACATCCATTATTTCCAATGCATTTATGTGTTTGCTGTTTGAGTTTCGATATTTTCAGAAATTCATTTGCCATAATACACGAGTTTTACAAATGTCACAGTGCCCAGATTAAAAATGGTGTGTATGCCTACAACAGTGGACATGTGATGAAGATGATTCATCAGTAGATTCGAACATTTTCTTATTGATTGCACTGAAAAAATGAATCTTTCAAGAGAATATTTGGGAACTGGATCGTAATTCAAAGCTGCTGTAGGTAAGTTGTATGTTTTTCTATTCCTTTTCCTAGAACTCTTTTTTCAGGTACCTAAAGGAAATCTCAAAAATATGACTTTGTGGAACGATGCCTTTCTTCCCTGCTCACTAATATGTTTGCCTCCAAATATTGCTGGTATGGAGCAAAAAAATTAAACTGGACAACTAAAACTGGCTGAATTATCACTAGGTGAAAAGCCCATTCAGTTGTTCTATTTATTTGATAATAATTTTTATTGCGTCAAAACAGACTGCTAGTTCGGTGAGAAAGCAAAATTTCCAAGAAAAGTTTATGTCAATAATGCTTGTATATATATATATATATAAATATATATATAAATATATATATATATAATATATATATATATATATATATATATATATATATATATATAAATATATATATATATATATATATATATATATATATATATATATCATAGTATACCAATAAAGAGAGAGAAAAACTATGGCAGTGGTATATATTATCAACATCAGTATTCGAATTCAAAAGAAAGCATTATATTTCTCAGTATTTTTTTGTAGATTTCAACATCAATTATACCCGTGAATATATACTGTAACGTAAATAAACTTAACTTGGTTTTACTAATTTATTTCACACTTAAATTGACAACTAATTTATATTACTGGCTACTGTATAGCTCGATCGTATGGGCTCGTTCAGACTGTCAGTGCCATCTTGAGGGCTGCCTATTTATCTCCGTTACAGAATTCCCGATCTTTCGAATTCTGGCAGTTGGCGACCAGCATGTTCCAATTGCTTCCAACATCGACCGTTGCTCTCCGCGGCAGAGCGACTGGATTGCTCTCGAACATCTCCGGGGATGACCTCATCGTTGTCGATGGCAACGCGTGAGGCGACAGGTCCGGCCTAGGTTCGTTACATTGCCCCCTTCTTAAAGACATTTCGTCCCGAAATTTCATCTTTGGAGTGTGACGATATCTGCATGACTCCCCATATCTGCACCGTGAAGTTCGATGGAAGTAACACTCCACGGTCTTCATGGATCGGTCGTGGAAGAGGGTTACAGCAAACCAAAATCTTGACGCGCTGGATCTGAATATCGCCTCCAGCATACTTTTATGACTCTCAGTCCAACCCATCAATACCACAGGACAATTTTGGAATGCTAGATCCACCAGATTCTGGTCCACCATAGTATCTCTTAGTTTGGTGAGACTCTTCCGACATCTTCATAGGACGGTTTATCTTGGGAATGCCTCTTGGTAACTAGGTAGTAGATGTTTCTCTGGCCTTTCTTCAACTGTAGCACCCACCAACTTCTGGATTCTGCTCCCGCAGTGTTTGGAGTTGACCAAATTTCTTGAGAACACTACGGCGATGCCCTGGACATTCGAAGATCTTCTGCCACAGTGCGCTAGTGCGTAGTCAGCAGGCACCTCGAAAAGGTCTCTGACTCCTCCTAGTAACCCCATGTAGAACTTTCTGCCCGTTTGAATACAAGGACATAAACTTCTCGAACGTCATATCATCCTCCGGTGGCTGAGGGTGCGAACTTAGTCATGGTTTCCAGCGTAGGGGCCAACCTGTTGAAATGGACGACCCCTTGGTTTCCCTCTGGTGGCTTATGGATTCGGTACACAAGGTCGTTTATCCTTTTCACGATTTTATACGGGCCTTCCCACGAGTTCCGCAACTTTGGTGATAGTCCACGACGACGTTTGGGGTTGTACAGCCAAACCAGGTCATCAACCTTAAATCCTCCAGCGTCGGCCTTGATGTCATAGGTCTTCTTCATTTTATCGCTGGCACTCTGGATGTTCAGCGGACTCGTTCGTGGATGTCGTCCATTCTCTGCCGAAGTTTGCTGACGTAGTCCTCTCCGCAGTGTCTTGTCCTGGCGGTATCCCAAACTTCAGGTCACAAGGCAGTCGCCGTTCTCGGCCCATTATAATACTAGCAGGAGTTCGACCGGTTGACTCGTTACTGCGGATCGATAGGCCATCAGGAACAAATGAAGATACTGGTCCCAGTCTCCTTGATGGTCAGAGACAACCTTGGACAAGGCGGTTGATCGTCCTGTTCATCCGTTCCACCATTCCATCGGACTGCGGATGTAGGGCCGTGGTTCTTGTCTTGCGGATGTTCAGCAGTAGACATATTTCTTGGAAAAGGTTGGATTCGAAATTTCTGCCTTGATCCGGTGCAGCCCATTGGAATACCGAATCGACATATCCACTCTTTCACCAAGACGTCGGCGACGGTGATGGCTTCCTGGTTGGGCAGGCATAGGCTTCCGCCCACTTACTGAAGTAGTCCATTGCCCAAGGATGTATTTATTCCCGTGGTCGGATACGGGAAACGGGCCGGCGATGTCAATGGCGATTCTCCGAACGGGCTGCCTACGTTATACTGACGCATCGGGGCCTTGGGTCGTATTCGAGGTCCATTGCTGCAGCGCATACAGCGCACTTCCTGCACCAGTCCTGGACGTCAGCTTGACAATTGGTCCAGTAAAACCGTTGCCTCACTTTCTGCAGGGTCTTCGTCACTCCCAGATGTCCTCCAGCGACTCCATCATGGATTTCCGCACTTCCTCTCTTCTGTTCCTGGAACAATTATTTGGCGTCTGTCTTCCCCACCAATATCGGCCTCCAACACACGTTTCAGGATCCCATTGTCCAGAATAAGAGAGTTCCATTGTGCGAATAGGACTTAACAGCCGGCGAGTAACCTGCGACTTCCTGCCATGATGGTCTTCGATTGCCCTTCTTCCAGCTGACAACTAAGCCAAGGTCGGGGTCTTTCTTGGTCTTTCTGGATCTTGCTGTCATTCCAGTTGTCATCCATTGCGCGGTTCTACAAAGTGTTGTCTTTCTCTTCTGCTCGTCGGCAATGTGAGCAATCATCTGGACATGGTCTTCGCGACAAGGCATCTGCATTCTTATGGCTAGTTCCGGCTCGATGTTCGATCTCGAAATCAAATTCTTGGAATGTCTCGATCCAACGTGCTACTTGACCCTCAGGATTTTTGAACTGTAAGAGCCATTTGAGAGCTGCATGGTCAGTTCTCAACAGGAATCTTCTTCCATACACGTACTTGTAGAAGTGCTCCACTCCCTTTACAACAGCTAACAGCTCTCGCCTGGTGACACAGTAATTGCGCTCTGGTTTGCTAAGCGTCTTGCTGAAATAACCAATGACCTTCTCCTGTCCCTCCTGGATCTGAGATAGGACAGCTCCAAGTCCACGTTGCTGGCGTCCGTATCCAAAATGAATTTCCCTTTGGGTAGGGATAGCTCAGTACAGGTGCGTTGATCAAAGCTCTTTCAGCTTCCTGAATGAGTCTTGACATTCTTCGGACCACTGGAACTTTGTTTGACCCTCCGTGAGCCTGGTCAGTGGTTTAGCGATGTTGGCGAATCCCAGCACATATCGGCGATAGTATGTGCATAAACCAAGGAAACTTCGAAGTTGGTGAATGTCTTTTGGGATGGGCCAATCCTTAACAGCTTTGATCTTCTGGTCATCCACTGCTACTCCTTCCCAGAGACAACGTGGCCGAGGTATCGTACTTCTTTTGGAACAGATGGCATTTCTTAGGGCTCAGCTTCAATCCGGAGTTCCTCAGTCGCAGGAATACTTCCTCCAAGTTTTTCACGTGGTCCTCGAACGATCTGCCGACCACAATTATGTCGTCGAGATACACTAGACACGTGTTCCATGAGATCCCTTCAGCACTGTCTCCATCAATCTTTCGAATGTGGCGGGAGCATTACAGAGCCCGAATGGCATAACGGTGAACTGCAAATCCTGAGCCGATGGTAAAAGCAGTCTTTTCTCGATCTTCCTGAGCCAGTTCTACTTGCCAATATCCACTCTTCAGATCAAGGGTCGAGAAAATCGTGGAACCAACCAACGTGTCTAGGGTGTCATCTATTCTCGGAGAGGATAACTGTCCTTCTTTCGTGACATTATTAAGTTGGCGATAGTCTACAAAGCGTGTCGATCCATCCTTTTCTTCACCAGTACAATTGGAGGACCAGGGACTGTCAGATGGTTCGATAACTCCTTCTTTTCCCATATCGCTGACTATTTTGTCAGCCTCTTCCTTCTTGGCAAGAGGAAGTCTTCTTGCTGATTGCGACGGTCGGGCACCCAAGTATCAATCTTGTGCTGGACCACATTAGTTCGACCTCCTTTTCCTTGTCCGGTATCGAAGATGTCTTGGTACTTTTTGACTAAATCTCTTAGTTTGGGCTGTTGAGCTGGTTTTATATCTTTGGAAGAGATGACAACTAATTTTCTAGTTTTGTGGGCAAGTTGTTGGGTTGGCTAATTGTACTCTACGCCCGGATCACAGATGAAACTGACGAGCAGTGCCCCAAAATTGTTCCTTTCTTCAAGGTCACTGGAAATAATTGACATTCAGACCCTTACCGGCACAAATTTGTCAGCACGCAACAAGGTCTTCCCTAGTGCAATCCCTCGTCAATTTCTCATCATGAAGTTTGGGCTCGAACATCACCACGTCTCCACTGCTCGCACTCCCGTCCAGGCGAGCCTCCAGAATGGTTTCAGCCCTCTCAGGTCGCTTACATCTTCAGCCAACAGCACCGCGGATCAACTCTTCACTTCTCCCATGAAGTACCAGCTCTTCCCGTTGACGTAGGACGCCGTCTTTGAAATCAATTCAAACCCTCTGGAATTCATGATGTCCATTCCGATGATTGCATCGTCTTCGATGTCGCTCAAGTGCCTGATGTTTCACTTTAGTGCTGCCCAAAATTATTTCAATGGGTAGCTCGCCATATACAGTAGCTGGCTCCCCTGTTGCTGTCGTAGCTTCAAGTTGTCAGTTCAATCCGTTCCGGTGTTCTGGCAAGGAAGGCCGAGAATTGTCCTAGTCGCACCTGTATCTAGCAGCATGGTGCAAGGCTCGTTATTGATGAGCCGTCTGAAGACACCTTTGTTCTGTCGTTGAGGATAGCGACATATGCGTTGTTAACCGGGGCTTGCCGGACCATGCCGACGATTGCCTTCTCGTCGACCTTCTTTAATTTTCCTGCATCGGAGTCGATGAATGTTGGACATTTGCTCGCCATGTCCAATTTTCCAATTCAGCATCTTATCTGTCTTTTCTCGGCAAACTTCCTTCATCACTTTTCTTATGGCAGCTTCAAGTCAGCATGCTCCTGGAGTCTTCTTCAATACTTCGAACTTTACTTTGGTTTTGCAGGATTGTTTTGCTGCCTCAAATTCCAAAGCGGCGTGCCAGTCGTCTACGAGATGTGTTGGACGAGCTAGTGTCACGCTTGTCTGGTTTCTTGTCCGAGTCCATCAAGAATGCCTGAAGCTATGCTCCATTACATTTTCGGTGTGGCTGGATATGCGGCGACCAAGGTGCAATGTCAGTTTCAATTCTTGTAAGATTCGCCCGATTTTGGCAGCGATTTTCAGCTGGGAGTGGTATACGTGTTCCAAATGGGCGTGGCCATATCGTAATTCTAGATGTTTAATCAGCTGATCATAGTCCTCCTGTTCTTGGGCGGTGAGAGTTTGTAGAATATTTGTGCTTCTCCCGTAATGCAAGTGTCAGTGCTACAGCTCTTTCCCCTGCATTCCATCCGTTTGCTTTGGCCGCTGCTTCAAACTGCCGGCGGTAATTTGCCCATGGAGTTTTCCGTCGAACTGAGGCGGCTTCATGGAAAGCTTCCCTATTTCTGAAATGACCTTGACATCTTTTATTCCCTCTTGAACTTTATCCAAGTTCAAACTCAAGTCCAGCATTGCATTTTCGTTAACCATCTCTGTGGAGGGCGCACTATTAATTCGTTTTTCCAGCTTACTGATCGTTTCCTTTATTTTGTCCATTTCTGCCTCGACCCCATCTTTGATTTTATCTACCTCCGTTTTTTGTTCATTTGCTCCCTAATTTTATCTATCGGTTCCCTTTAAAATTCCCCAATTTTTTTTTAGGCCTTCTGTGTTTTCCAGAAACTTCTTCCAGGCTTCTTGAATTTTCTAGAAGCTTCTCTTCCAGATTTATAGAATTTTCTTGAAGCTTCTCTTCCAGATTTCTAGAATTTTCTTGAAGCTTCTCTTCCAGATTTCTAGAATTTTCTTGAAGCTTCTCTTCCAGATTTCTAGAATTTTCTTGAAGCTTCTCTTCCAGATTTCTTGCATTTTCTTCCAGGCTTCTTGAATTTTCTTCCAAAGTCCTCGAATTTTGTTGCAGCTCTTCTTTCAAGGATTCTATTATCGGACTCAAATCACCTCCGGGAACTTCGAATAAAAATGTTTCGGGGTCCTCACCTTCTTGTATAAGTCCTTCTGCAAGTCTTTCCTGGAGTACTTGCTTTTTACCCGTTGTTTCCAGTTCCCTTTCCTCCAATTCCTGTTTCAATTCCGCTACCTTCAAATCCGCAAGGCGCACTTTTCTTGAACACATTTTGTCTTTGACGAGGTATCAGTCTGTTTCACACGAAAAGTTTATCAGTTTGTTAAAATTCACTTCGAATTCTTTTCCACGGGCCACCAGTCTATTGTCTGTTTCACGAACAGTGTATCAGTTTATATTCCGCACAATTGTCCACTTCGCGAAAACCGGGCCACTGTCTATTTTGGGCGTACAAAAAGGTCTATCAATTTATTTTTCTGACTATCCACTCCACGATCACTTGTTTATTTTCAAAATCTCGCTTCCGACACCAATTGTAACGTAAATAAACTTAACTTGGTTTTACTAATTTATTTCACACTTAAATTGACAACTAATTTATATTACTGGCTACTGTATAGCTCGATCGTATGGGCTCGTTCAGACTGTCAGTGCCATCTTGAGGGCTGCCTATTTATCTCCGTTACAGAATTCCCGATCTTTCGAATTCTGGCAGTTGGCGACCAGCATGTTCCAATTGCCTCCAACATCGACCGTTGCTCTCCGCGGCAGAGCGACTGGATTGCTCTCGAACATCTCCGGGGATGACCTCATCGTTGTTGATGGCAACGCGTGAGGCGACAGGTCCGGCCTAGGTTCGTTACAATACATATCATTTCAGAATCGGCTGACCTCAGTGATTCGACGGAATATAAAAAAGCTACTGAAGAAGCCATCCAAGCTTGGCTGAGAAGGGCCAAAGAAAGGCATCTGTCATCTTCTAGAATAAAGGAAACACCTGACGGATGAAGAAAATAGCATTCTATTTTTTCTGTAACTTTATTTTTATGATTATTCTGCATTTAATATTCTGTTTTAATTTTAGAGTTCACATATACATTTTATTTGTTGATTACCCCGAAGTTTATGAGAATTTTTTTGATACCAGAGTTTATTAATACATTTTTTTTGTTCAATACCATTATTTCATTTCCCTCCAGATCGCTATTACTATATTTTATCTTCGATGGATATGCCCGAAGGATATCTTTAGAATATCTCTCAAGGAATCTTTCAGATAGCTTTTGAATATTCCTGAAGGATGAAGTATATCTTACGGATATCTTTGAAAGATATCTTATGGACATCTCTAAAGGATATCTTATGGATATCCTTGAAGGATATTCTATGGATGTACAGGTTATTCCACTTTGGACATCCATCGGATGTCCATAAGATGTCTTTTGGATATAATTGGATGTCCATAGTATATCCATAAAATTCATGGAGGATGTCCAATGGATATCCATTGGATGTCCATGTGTTATCTGGGTACTTCTTAATTGAATGAGCTAAGTGTTATAAAAATCAAATATTTCTGTAAATATAATAAAATTAATTGATCGATAAATATTTTTTCTTTTGCAAATTGTAAGAAATGCTACGGATATCATTATGAAAAATTGAAAATGCATCATTTTAAAAACTAATATTCAATATCCTCAATTATTTCAGGTTTAATTAAATGTTGTTCCAGATGAATCATATAGGAGTCATATAGATATTAGATTACATGTTCTCAAAAAAATTGCTTCTCTCTTCATATAGATTCTATAAATGGTGGAGGAGGATATTTTCTACCAACATTTCGAATCTGTTTTTTTACGTCTACAATAGTTTCATTCCCTGTTGGTCATTCAAAAGTAAAAAAAAAATCACAACATGCATAAAATTCTTCTAGTTAGTAGCTTTTGAACATTCAAGTTGTATGTACACTTATTCTCCTCATCATGACCCAAACATTTCAGGTGGTTTGGGCGGCGAAAAAGCGAGATGGACCGCAGCTGCAAGCGCTCTTCAAATCCAATACGATGGCCTGGCAGGGGACATTTTGATATCATGTGGAATAATCTCTTACCTTTCACCCTTCAATAGTGCATTCAGGAACAAAATAGTGACTGATTGGCATCGTTACGTGAGGAATCTCAATATACCGACAGACGTAGAGTTCGACATGGTTCATGTCCTGGGTTCTGACGTAAAAATACAGAATTGGTATATAGAAGGCTTACCACGGGATATCTTTTCAACGGAAAACGGGATAATCATGGATAATTCTCGACGTTGGTCCCTTTTTATCGGTAATGTAATATGTTTTCAAATTATTTTATTTATTCGTCCCTCACCCCCAGACAGAAAGTTTTACAGTTTATTATAAGGACATATAAAAAAAAATTCATTGTGAATATCTTAGAAAAACATTTAAAAAAAAAACTTATTATAAAAATATTATTTTGTAAATGGTTGAATTCGAAAAAAGAACTATATACGACATAATCAATTCAATTTAGTAAATATTTTCTCAATTTTTTTTAATAACTTGTTGAACTAACCCTGATATTTGATAGTCCATTGAAAAATCAAAAGTTTCTGCTTTTGAAATAATTATGAAAGGTCCTTAATAAGTTAGAAAAAGAATTATTACCTATCAAACATCCCCAAATTACTTGGATAGCCTTGACCCCTATAGTATAAATGAACCAGATTTTGGGTAAATTGAGATTATGCTGTTTGATGGTACTTAACAAGCACGTACCCAGAATTTTTTGTCGGGGGGGTCCAGGCAAAAAACAAATATGTAAAAAATGGTAGAAGTAGTCCATATTACTCAAAGTGGAGCGGATAGAAAAATAGAATCAATGGGGGGGAGCTCCAAGTAAATCTGCACCAAAACAATATATATTTATATATATATATATATATATATATATATATATATATATATATATAAGTATATATATAGAGTACTTTATTTCCAAAGTGTATGCGTTTCGGAAGTTTATACTTCCATCATCAGTATGAATACAAAGAGTTCAACAAATGGCCACTATAAATAAAATAACAAACAAATGGACCAAGGACAAATTTCGTCATATATACTTTACATATATGTTTTTATATCCTAATTTGTGTATAATAATAAAAATAAAAAAGGTTAATTTAAATATTAAAAAACCCTACTGCGTAAAAGGGAACTTTAAAAAATATGTAAACAAGATGACCAGAAAATATTGTCAGAAAATTATTTTTAAGGGTTAACTAGCAAACTTAATACTGTAAACAATCTCACACAGTCGGAGGAATGTTCTTTAATTTGAAATGAAGATATATTATTGCCTCCGACTGCGTGAGATTGTTTACAGTATTAAGTTCAATACGTAACCTCTCAAAACATAATTTTCTGACAATACTTTCTGGTCATCTTGTTTCCATCTTTCTCAGTCAGGTTTTTTGAATTTTCAGTAAACTTTTTTATTTTACAATTTTTAGTTAGGATTTTTCACAATATGGCGTCTGGTTGTCGCCATATTGAATTTTGATTTCTGTCATGTCTTTAGTGACACTGGCAAGATCAAGACGTAAGAATCATCAAAATCGGCCGACGCCGACTCTAGAGCCCCACAAAAGAACAAACATACATACATGATAAACACATTACCCTCCTTTGCGTTGCGCATTCGGGTAACAAAAGCCATCGTTTCCATACGAGTCTGTCACTAGGCCTCGTATGAATACGATGGCTTTTGTTTTCTCATCGTTATAGACAAATTAAGAGATAATATGATAAAAAACATACTTTTTTTTTTTTAATAATGCTTTTTTCATTAAATTAATAATTAATATACAAAAGTCTACAATACAAAAAAAAATCTTACCCTATACCACATATTTCAGACTAAAAGAAAACAATTTAGCAGATGTATACATGATATATCATACACACATGTACATAGAAAATGTAAATAAAAAACAATTCAGATATTCAAGGACAAGCTCAATTAAAACTATTTAAAACTAGCGAACATATCACAATAAACCTGTTCCCGAAACAATGAAGATTCTAGACAAATATATGACATGTATATACCAATATAGTCAATATTTTTGTAAAGCATTGTTCCTAATCAGCAATAATTGCTGGTACCGGAACATATATATTTTAAATTTAATGGCTTTTAACATATCGCATCACCTCCGCTTTGAACGAGGAGTAACTATCTTTATTTTTTATGGAGTTTGGCAGAAAGTTAAATGATTGGAGACATTTAGAGAAGGGATTATTTAAAGCAATGTTCGTTCTCACCTGGGGTAGATAAATTTGGTTTTGACTTCTAGTTTCATACGAATGTATCTCATTAACTATATTCATGTTTGTATTGCATTTCTGTTGATTTTTTGTTATTTTATAAATAAATTTACATTGTTCTATTCGTAGAATTTTTTTCAGCGGCAAAATTTCAGTTTGGTGGTAGATTAACTCTGTATTAGTTCTGAAATCATAGCCAAATAGAGTTTTTACTACCTTATTTTGTAGAATTTGGATTTTTTTGAATAATGTTTGAGAACATACCCCCCAGTTTGTTATCAGATAACGGAATATAGAAAGAAAATAAGCGTTACATATCATAATTTTATTTGGTACATTTATGTAGCTCTGGCATCTATAAAGTGCTCCAATCATTGGTAAATTTTTTTTTGTCATGTGCTCTGCGTGTTTGTGCCAATTTAAGTTGTCATCAATTTCCAATCCCAGATATTTGGTATGATCGACCTTTTGAATTACCTGATCTCCAATTCTGATATCTGGGTCTCGACTTCGTTTGTTTTTATTTTTGAAGAGCATATACACTGGTTTTTTTACATTTATTTGTAATTTATTTATCACGAGCCATTTAGCATATAGTTCTAGATCACTATTTACCAAGTCTTCCAGTTCACCCAGGTTAGTTCCTTCATATACTAGAATGGTATCATCTGCGAATATGTAATAGCGAGCTTTAAGATTTGCTTTTTTGAGATTTAGGGTGTGTAACGAGTATAACAGTGGTCCAAGGTCCATGTTAAGTGTATATGACGAAATTGGTCCTTTGTCCATTTGTTTGTTCTATTTATTTGTTGAACTCTTTGTATTCGTGCTAATGATGGAAGTATAAACTTCCGAAATGCATACACTTTGGAAATAAAGTAAAATACATAGATATTGTTTTCGTGGAGATTGACTTGGAGTTCATCCCAATTTGGATATGTAAAAGTTTCCCGGAAATAAAAAGCAAATCAATTTTCTGAAGTTATTTATGAATTCACAAATTCGGAGACATACGCCGCACAGTGGAGTATTTGAGGCAAAAACCTGGTCAAAAGTGTAAAAGTTAAAAATTGCTCAACAATTGTAACTAACTGGTGTGGATCACATCATTTCCAGGAGCATAAGTAACATCCAGGAGCTCCTACCCTCAGTTAAAGAACAGGTTTCTTTGTGAGTGGTCCAAAGTGTATGCATTTCGGAAGTAACACTTCCATCATCAGTACGAATACAAAGAAGAGTTTAAGAAATGGTCACCATAATTAAAATAATAAACAAATGAACTAAGGACAAATTTCGTATTCTACACTTCATATAATTATTATTGTATTATCTCATAAACACATTTCCTTGCATAATCATGGATGCACTAAACCGTTTCTGATTAATTTTTCAATTTTTATGCGACTTGATGACAGATGTCAAATTAAAAATATACGTTGTCAGACAATAAAAACAAAATACCTCAAAGAATTCCCGCGGCAATTTTATAGATAGAAAATTCTCACAATAATGTTCTGATTGGCCAAAACGTACATGAATGATTTGAATTGAAAGTTTCTATTGGTTTCTAGAAATGTTAAAAAATAATCATCATTATACACAATTTAAGAGATAATATAATAATAACATTTATATAAAGTGTAGATGACACATTTGTCATTTGCCCATTTGTTTGTTATTTTATTTATGGTGACCATTTGTTGAACTCTTTGTATTTGATGATGGAAAGTTAAATTCCAAATGCTCCTTTGGAAATAAAAAAATCAATATTTTTCGGGTTCCCGCTTGCCGCTGTATTTAGGAATTTTGTGTGTTGTATCTAATATCTATAACATTTGAGAACATTTGGGAGGGGGGGCAGGGTCTGGACCCCCTGGATACGTCCTTGGTTCATAATTACGTACTGCCTCCTGAACACGAAGTCAAAACGCGGTCCCCTCAATTACTTTTGGACAATGAACGCTATTTCGTGGGCACAGATGAGTAGTGGTGGTAGAGCAGCAGATTCATAACTTGAGCGCAGCAGGCTTGTATTACTTTATATACCTTTCCCGCGTCTACTGCCCTACCCCACTACTCAGCCGCTTTCATGCACTCACCCGGTTTCGGTCATGTTTGCAAGTATTTCTCACTTATTTCACAGCATCTTAACGCAAAATGAGAATACTTCTACTCGCTATATGTTTATGAAAAATTGAAATTGGACCACCTATGATGCAACCAGGCTTTCTCCAATAAAGTGCATTAAAAAATCCAAATTGCAATTATGCAAAAACTAAAGATCCGACAGCCCTTGAATTTTCTACACATGAAGTACATATCAACCACTACTATGTCGCCTGTGCTACAACTTTGAAAATGGCGGTATCATGAATGAAATGCTGATTTTTTCCGGTTTTTTTCCGTCTTTTCTTTGTTCATAATGATCCGATCGGGTCGTGCTAGGGCTCATTTTTTTCGTATATCAATTCTATACAATTGTGAGCAACAAAATTGCTTCATTAGTTATCATGTTAAATCAAAAACAAAAAAAAAACACGATTTTTTACTCCTAAATGTTTATAACAAATTAAGCAATGATAGTAAAGAGTAGGAAATATAACAGGATATAACTATGGATCGTCTTTCGTATGATGGCAAGTCGGTTTCCTGGTACTACTTTTGTCACAGAATCAGACATTTTCTGCTCGATTGGTCTACATCTTAATTTTCAACTATTTAATATCTTAGTGTAACTCTATATTCAAATCAAACCGAAAGGAAACCAGTTTTCTGTTATACTTCTTTCTTCTGATTTGGGTCTGATTACATGGAAATATTGAGAAGTATTCAAAGATATTTGAATTCTTCTCTAAATTTAGATCGTAGAGGTGTACACAAAAATAGAAAGACTGGGTTTACCAATGAAAATATTGTTTTGTGACATATGATTCGAAAGTTCTATTGACGGCTATTTCGGAATCAATAAATAAATTAATTCTGAAAACTACCTTTCCGACTGGCCGCGTCATCGGGTTTTTAAAATTCACTCACGCATATTGTACTTAATACCTCGTTTACTTACTCCCATCCTCTGTCATATGAGTGCATATTGGAATAATATGAACGATTTTTCTGAGTAATAACCTAACAAGAAAGAGACATAATAAAATCTGAAGATTTCATTTTTATCGGACTGGCGATGGAGAAAGAATAAAATGATGACGTGCAACACTTCTTGGCATCATGCTTCGTTTGGTCCTATATTAATACTTGCTCGGTATTTCTTTGATCTTGATAAAGCCACGAAAACATAGGAATGGGCGCAGAATTGATTACCTAGAGCAATTAATTTCATTCCAAATTCATTTACATTTTACGTGGTTGATGTAGGTAATAACTATACTGATGTTTTGTTCATTTCCTCATGTTTCCTTTTCGTTTAAAGAAAAATATTCATCTAGATTTTATGGGATTATGAAACGTGAAGGTGCATTACTATATTTTAGAGGGGAATGAATTGGATCAAATATGAGAATATTGTGATGAATTGTGTCGTGCCCTTGATAATAATTCTTCATCAATACCTTGCCCAAGTTCAAAGATGGGCCAAATCGGCCATATATTTTCAAAATGGCGGTTCCTGAAACATTGAAAAAATCTCATTGTTTCATTTTTGTACAAATTTTGTCGTTTGATAGAGCTTTGAGAGCTCCTCATCTTCAATTTGATAAGGTTTTATGTTATGACATATGAAAAGAAAAAAAAGCTGTAAATTACCATAAATATTTTTCAAGCTGATAACCCAATCCATGTATTGTGTTTTAGTGAAACTTGGCCGACAAGAGATCAGATCGAATCCACTATACAATGGCTAACTTTTTCTGCAGAAAAACATACATAGCGGCATTGCCATTTATGCAGTGAAAAATTCTGCACTGAAATAGATGCCGAATTCACTGCTATAAATGTAGAAAATACTGGCGCAGTCACAGTATATAGATCAACAAATGATGTTCTGAAACACTTTTTGAATTCGCTAGAAAAAATGTTTATTAGAAACAACACACAAACATTGTACTATTGGGGGATTTCAATGTTAATTTCCTAGTAGATAGCAAAGAAAAACATAGTCTTGAGAATACTTTTAACTTCTTTTAATTTTTAAGCCCTCTTAAGTGAACCAACCAGGGTATCCGACCATTCTACTACTTACAATGACAACGTCTGTGTGAACTTCAACAGTGACAAGAAGTTCGGTATCATACGGAAAGAAATGTCAGATCAGTCTGGTAGTCAAAAACAAGTCAGACAATGACATATGCAAGCCAATAAGACCTATGACGGAAATAGGTATAGCATAATTCAGGCAGTGTACGAACAAAATCGACTGGTCCAACTTTTTAGCATATGCGAAAATATCACCTATGCTACCGAACTTGCTTTCCCCCTAAAACATATCAAGCAGAACGGTCGAAAACCCGAGTGGTTCACCAAATTGAGTTTAAAATCAGGAGAGAAGTTGTTAATCAAAATAAAGAGAACTATAGAAATACAGGAGACCCCAATGTATATTCCATGAATCACAAAAAGTATATAGAGAAAAGATTTTTTTAAAAAGCCATCGACACCTTGTATGACTTCTGTCATTCCTATAAGTCCTATGTATGCAATTAATTTGATATTATTTTGAATGCTGCTGCTTCAAAACAATAGGTACATTTTAAAAATTATTAAATTCATAATTTGGATAAATTGAAATAACTCAAAGAAGGTTGATTGTAGGAATTAGAAACCATGGACAGATTGATCAAAAATAACACGTAGAATCCGGAGATACAATAACCTACGAGGCCTTCCATCTAAGAATGTGAATGTTTGGTTCACTCTGTATACACGAAGCAACTTATTCTTCGAAATTATTTTGGAAGGCTAGCCTTGTTTGCCTGTGTGACTTCCCCAAATGGATTTCCTTAGCTCTCCGAAATAATTGGCCACCCGGTATACCGGGTGACACAGGATATCGGGCCACCCCTGTAACTTCTGCATTCGTCAACGGATTTTTCTGAAATTTGGTACGGTTATATAAGCAACCATTTGGAATTTGATCGCATACCAGTCCAATATTGGCCCATAGGGGTTTCATTTGAAAAAAATAATGTTTGATTAAAATGTGATGTGACTGCATTGATTCATCAACAAGTGACACAAAAAATAATTTTTAATAAAAAATTATGTTTTTTTGTTATGTGCGACTCATTGTGAATAGCCTTGACCAAATCTCATTTATCCACGAGGTAAAATATATTTTTTTTTTATTTAATAAAAAAAAATGATAATTGACATAATGTTTGGACTTGTTTTGACCTGTTGAACTTGAATATGTAAAAATATACAGGGTGTTCCATTTGAAACAACAAAGTTGCTGGCATTTCCAGAAAAACCGGAAGTCCGCCATATTGGATTGTAATGTGATCAAATCCGAAATGGTTGCTTATATAACTGTACCAAATTTCAAAAAAATCCGTTCACGAATGCAGAAGTTACAGGGGTGGCCCGATATACTGTGTCACCCGGTATACACATATATACAAAAAAAAACTGAAATTATGTTTCTAGCTCCTTTTCAACTTTCTACTCAATTCTCTAGCCATAATTTTTTTCTGTTAGTCTTGTCAAAGGCATTTTTCATCAGCAATTAACATTATAGATCCGCAAGCACAGGCAAGTAGCTGGATCAAGAAAATGGAGAAGAAAAACAATCTCGAAGTATTGAAGTTCTCATTTCCTGATTACATGAAGAAGATTGAAGTATGTGTTCAATTTGGATATCCTGTTCTGATCGAAAGTATTGGTGAAGAGCTGGAAGCGCCGTTAGATCCTCTCCTCTACAAGAAAACATTCAAACAGGGTAATATGGTAGTAATCAGTATGGGAGAGAATGTCGTAGAGTACAATAAAAACTTCAAATTCTACATGACATCGAAACTGAGGAACCCGCATTATCTACCTGAAGTGTTCAACAGAGTTACCATTGTTAACTTTGCGTTAACTTTGGAGGGACTACAAGATCAGCTACTGGGTGAGAATCAGTGATTTGAATTATTTCCGTTGATCAACTTATGACAAAGTTCTTGAAATGGTTGGATCAGAACTACCGGCATTCAAAATACGTCATTTGTGTGTGTGTACATTCCACATCATGTTATCCATGTGCGATGATCTAGCGCTATAGAGAGTAACACATTAGATCTAATGTAATACTTTTTATCAGAGTATTGTAGGTAGTGGTTCAGCCGGGAATTTGATAGCGCTGTCCAACACAGACCTTTCTAGGGTATATACGCTATACCATGGTCTTATTGATTGGAACAAAGACACAACCTGTAATTAAATTTTTTTGAAAAAAACATTTTGATGTTTTCTATGGAAAAATCTCCCTTTCATTTCCCTGACAACATTACTCATATTACTTTTGGGGTGAGTAGACTCAACAGTATTTGTAAATTGTTCCTAAATACGTTTTATTCGGATCTGATGTGGGAAAACAAACCCTCCGTTCTTTTTCTGTTTTCCTGTAGTTGTTTGTCTCATGTTGTTCTACCACATATTTTTTTATTTTGTAAATATACGGGAAACCCCCATTACATGGTTAAATACATGGTAATAATATCAATAATACATATATTACCTCAATACTTATTAGCTAAACATCAATACAGAATAATAAATATTTTACTTAAATACTTATTAACTTAACATCAATACATAAGATTATATTACACAACACTTGTATTAGGAAAAAAGTGGAAAATATTAGACAATCTCACGCAGATAATTTTTGAATGTATTACGATCATTTATAACTTTTAATGTTCTTTCAATTTGAGCATGTCGGCCATAGTTTGTGTCAAGAAATTAAATTCGAAATAATTGGCGAAATCTCAGCACTCTATTTGGAGTGTTGAAATAAATCATTTCGAGTAGTTCTGGACAGTTGACAGTTCCGTTCAACAGTTTATACACAAAACAAAAATCTAGCTGAAGACTATCTGTTTTTTTAGTGAATTTCTGTATTCATATAACAACAAAACTTTATAATTATTCCATAAAAAATGTCATAGACTTCTGTCTCTATTGCAGATTTATAATTATTGTAGCCCTGAAGAAGGCGAGATTTCCCGATTATCCGACGCTCATGAAAACTGTAACAACTTAAAGAACTTCTGGACGTGAGAACGCAACATATTTTCGATAAACTTCCAAGTGATAACAAAAATACTTTGTCTTTGTTGTATTTTTTGTGATTTGCTTTCATTTCGGAGCGGACCTCTTCAATATTTTCCTGGAATATTTCGAAGGATTTCAAAATAATTCCGAATGAAATTCTTAGTACTGTAACCGAACCCACCCCGGTCTTATCTAATTGGTAAATTTTCTGGTCGACTTTCAATTTTTTTCAACCTACCTTTTTTTTTTACCTTCTTTTTTTTGTTGTGATCATCTAGACAATCAGCGCCACTTCTCAGGTAGCAGGATCTGCAATCCATCTACTCTCAGAAGACAGCTTGTTTGTTTTTCGGCACACAGCCTAGTATAGCAATTTTTTTTTGTCGGCACGCAGCCTTATTTAAATAGACACTTGAAGGATAGACCCTCAATTTTCCCACATTGTGTATATATATTTTTTTTTTCTTTAGGATACAAAGTTCTGTTCAGCTGAAGATAATTTAAAGACAAACTTAAATAAATACATATATTAAAGCCAAGAGTTACAATCTACACTTGTTTGAAAACAAATTCAATTGTGTGAGGAAATTTGGAATATATAAACAAGTGACAGGAATATATCTGTATTTGTAAATTTGTTTAATACCCAAAATACCTTGCCGGTATATTTCGCGCGTATATTCATAGATCTATCATCGCCAATTGAGAGAATGAAGACTATAGTACATTTCCAGCACCCAACCAAGAAGTTGCTAGACTCAATGGACCTAGTGACCGGTCGGAGATTGTTTTGTGTGCACCCATACTAGACAGCCCGTTACCATCCTCGGCCACTCTTTACAGTACGTTCTATTTATATTTAGAGTTTGTATATGCATAAAGCCGGGATCCATGCTTAGCAGAGAGTAACATTGTAGCACTACAAACATACTCATTCCAACATTTCTCAATTTAGCTATTAAATTGTCACGAACCATGGTCAAGTACTAAAAATCAATTCCAGACAAATATAACTTGAGGATTTAATGTAGTACTGATAGGCTTCAACTAATATGACCTAGATATATTCCACAAAGCAAGTATTCTAGATTCAAACCAGGAACCATTGTCAAATTTCAATTTTCCTATCTTTACAATATTCTTTGAAGTCCAGGAAAACAGACTGTTGTTTATTAAGGTATTCAAAATGCAAATTCGTGAGACTGTTTAAAAATTCATTAGTCTGATATCTTGCCCAAAATTCCTATAGAATTTACTCCCGACAACGTGTGTGAATAGTCCACTAATATATTTACCTCGCCACACATCAAGGAGTTTGCAGGGATCTCGTCCGCTGATGGACAGGAATGCTTTTAGGTGCTCCCATAACCACAAACCCGTTACTTTCCACGGTCACTCTTTAAGTTTAAAGTTTTTGGCAAGTGTAAAACCGGGATTTATTTATGTATGGCAAGAAGCAACAATGAGACAATGATAAACACATTCAATTCCACTATTTCACAGTTTTGCTAAAATTCTCTATTTTACTCGATGTTATAAGTAAGACATAGACTAATCGTGGCCGAAAATGCTGACTCTATAATTTAACTGAGTTGACTGGTTAGTGATAATGAATTGATAATATCGAATAAAGGAAATTAGTTGAACATTCTGAATGGCAATGAAAATTGAATTCAGTTATCATTTCTATTCGTTACGGACCTGGACTTCCCGAAGGTAATTGTGTTGTACTTTTAAATTCCATTGGATCCGTCCTCTTCTTCCCAGTACCAAGGAGTTAGTCCTTCCTCTGGAGATGGTTTCGGTTCAGGTGCTGGAATTCGACTGCCTTACGACTGATTCTGGGTTTGCTTATATAGGAAAAGGTCGTATCTAGGGAGATGGAATTTGTTTGCCAAACTTTCAAAATCCTCGACTGAAACTTGCCAATATTCGAATTTCCCGAGTGGATTTCCCATCTGAAACTTGTATAAAAGTGATCTAAGATGTTTGTGGTATAATTTGTACCAGGTTTCCCTTCGAAATAAATACCGCATATAGCCAAATTTTGACTCTAAACCTGATTGTTGACGTCTTGTTTATGTGTAACGCTTCATGACACTTTTTCCTTTGAAACTCTATTTTCAACTCTCAAACTTGGTAAGGTGGGTAAAAAGCATGTCAGCTTGACGAGAAAAGTGTATTCTTTCAATGGATATATGGTACTAGTAGGGAAACATTATAGGGAGAGGTCAGGGTAGCCTGAAAGTTGAGGTGTCAACCCTACCTGTTCATAATATTTCCTAGATTTGTTTTTTCTAACTCTAAAATTACTACCATTTTGCTCAGCTTGATTAATAAAGTGTATTCTACGATTTAGGAAGTCATTTCAGCAGAGAACTATTATTGGGACAATACGGGGTATCGTTGAAGTTGAGTTGAGTACCCTCATCTCTATAATGTTCCCATATTTGTCCTTTTAAGATTGATATTTGGCTCAGATTAATCAATGAAGTGTGTATTTCAATTATAGATATCAAATAGTTAGGAAAATGTGCTTGGGAGATGGCAGCGTAGTGCTGAAGTTGAATCGTAAAAAGTACATACAATGTTACCTATGAAGTGTATGGACCCCATACCTATAAAGTGATTCATACTCACCTTGTTCGCTTCTTCCAGTCTTAGACTTGTGATCAGTTGTCCTGCGATTCCATAAATTCGGTGGCGGGGTGATAAAAAAATCATCGAATGAATTTTACTTACTTTCTGCTAGATTCTTGTCATCAGAAACCTTTTCTTGAAAGTGCAGATGAAGATTCTAACTACCGGCTTGGGATATTCTTCTTCTGAATGATATTACATCCTCAGACGATGCTCTGAGGTTTTCCATAGTTGACTTCATAAAGCTAGTTTCTTTTTTTTATGAAAAGAACACTCCCCCTACCCATTAAAATCTAGGAATTTATGTCACACCGTCTCAGTACTGGAATTTGGTCGAACTTGGAGTTTGAACTAATTATGAATCCCTCTATTACCATGATATTGTTGGTAAGAAAAATAGTGACACCAAATTTGGAACTTCATGAACGGAACAATTTTTCCTCATATCTGATGATAATTTCATACCCATATTGTATATGAGTTGATGAAACCAAACCTCCCAATTGTCGAATATCTTTGTTATCACGATGAACCCTAATACATGCTTTCACTTCACACAGGGATCGTGGTGGCTGTTGAAAAACCAGACCTTCAACAGTTGAAAGAAGAACTGATATTGCAAAAAGCGGAAAACAAAGGAGCACTAGAACAAGCAGAGGAAAAAATCTTGAAAACACTGTCAGAAACCAAAGGCGATATTCTTGAAGACGAAAGCGCCATCCAAAACTTAGACGAGTCCAAGGTATTATCCATGGAAATCATGGAGAAACAGGAGAAATCATACGAAATCGAGAAATCAATTGAAGAGTTTAGAGTCAAGTATCAGGGCGTTTCCGAACATTCTGCAGTTTTGTACTACTGCATCTCGGATCTAGCCAACGTAGATCCCATGTACCAATACTCTCTGGAGTGGTTCATCAATCTCTATATCGGGTCAATACAGAGAGCTGAGAAGTTCCGCAACATTGAAAGAAGGTGTTATAGTCTCATCAATGCCTTCACATTCGACTTGTATAGTAACATAACTCGATCCCTTTTCGAGAAGGACAAACTGCTGTTCTCGTTTTTGCTGTGCTCGAAAATAATGATAGCGCAGGAGAGATTGGATGAGCGTGCATTCACGTTTCTTCTGACAGGTGAGCTAGATTATTATACTAGATGGGTAAACTGATTCTCTGTATCATTTTATATATTTGCTTATTACAACTTTGCACATATGAAGTTTATGGGGTACATATGAATTCAAATTATGTGTAGCGAAACACCCCCACCCCCTCGAACAATGTTTATTGTCTCAGAGGATTCTGGATTCCTCCTAGCATACTCATCCACCTGACCGACTGATCAGGGGCAACCCTTGGCACCGAAAGCCACATAATTGGTTGCATACTTTTCAGCTTCCGTCCTCGATATAGTACACGGCGTACCAACCTGTTTTTTATAGTCTATTTGAAATTTGAACCGACAAAAAAGAAACTATTGTCCGGCAGAGATAAGCACAGAGGTTTTTTTGACCGGCACTTCGGCCTGTTACTCCGAGAGGAAATGGTTTCTTTCAAATAAAAAAATAATCTGCGTTATTTGTTTATCAATTTGAACCTTTTGATTTTATGTAATTATCAATAATATTGTCGAATATTTTGTTGTTGCCGCCTGGTCATTTTTATAGGTGAGTTTCTGTTATATAAAACTTGGTTTGTGTTTGCTTCTTTTATTTATTTATTTATTTACGGATTCACCATTAGAAACAATATAATAACAATATTAACAGTGAACTACTATTCTAAGAAGTTACATATTATACATATTATAAGACAACAATAATATTAGTCTAACCTTATGTCACTAAGAAATATTTCAATTCACTCAATGAGTTTACAAGTTTATTAGTCTAACCTTATGTCACTAATAGATTTTTTCAATTCTCTCAACGAGTTTACAAGGGGAACGACATTATACTTATTAAACCATCTCATGCATCTAGACATCGGTGTGTTGTAACCATAGTTTGTGCTATGATTTTTTATGCAAAAAAGTGGAGGATTTCTTGTATCGTAAGATTTTACATTGAAGTTAATAATTTCTAAAAGATTAGGACAGTCGACTTCTCCTGATAGTAGTTTGTAAATGAATGTCATATCATGTTGAAAGCGCCGTGTGGTAAGTTCAGTTTAGTTAAGATTATTCAATGTATTTTGACGATTAAAGTTGGGATATGTCATCATTTTGAAAGATATATGCTTTAGAAATCGAATTTCAACATTTTCAATTTTTTCAATGTCACATCTATAATATGGGAACCATGCAACCGAGGCGTATTCCAGTGCTGATCTAACTAAAGAACAATATAAAGTCTTAAGGGTATTACATGACAACTCTTTACCATTTCTCTTTATAAATCCTAACATTTTGCTTCCCTTTGCAGAAACATTATTGAAGTGTCTTTTGAAGTTCAGTTGCTGATCTAAAGTAATCCCAAGGTCTCTTATTTCGTTTACCCTGTCGAGTACTTTTCCATCAATATTATAGTTATAATAAAGGATATTTTTTTATTTGGAAAAAGTGATAACGTGACATTTGTTTGTTGAGGACCAATCATATATAATATCTAATTCGTTCTGAAGAATCAGACTGCTTAAGACATCACTAACTGATAAATACAATTTCAAATCATCTGCAAACAGTAAGAACCTTGCATGCTGTAAACAATCTCCAATGTCATTTACAAATAGATTGAACAATAATGGTCCACAATGTGATCCTTGTGGTACACCGGAAGCTACAGGAATTGTTTCTGAAATGTAATTATTAATTCTAACACACTGAAAACGTTGTGTTAGGAAGCTTTTTATCCAATCTAGTATACCAGTACCAAAACCTAGAGCTTTCAGTTTTTTCAACAACAACAAATGATTAACCCTATCAAATCGGTATAGATAGAATCTATTTGGTTACCTTTCTCCAAGGCATGTAACAAGTGTTGTTCATATGTTATAAGATTTGTCATAGTAGATTGTCCTGAACAGAACCCATGTTGTGGAATTATTATATTCTTTCAGGCCCAGGTCAACCGACAAGTTACTAGTTTATCCATCAACTTAGGTATAACAGACTGAATGCAAATTCCTCTATAATTTGTAACATTTTCCCTATTGCCTGTTTTGTATATAGGTGTAATATAGCTATTTTTCCAGTAATCCGGAAAATGCCCATTATAGAGAGATAAGCTAAAAAGAAACTGTATTGGTGCAGTTAAAGTGTAGATACAGTTTTTCAATAATGCCGTCGGTATACCATCAGGCCCATAACCTAAAAACATCAACTAATCCAATATTAATTTTGTTTATATCAACTGTATCTCTATAACAGTAGTTAGGAATTATACAGTCTGTGTTAGAATAAACTTTTGCGAAGTGTTGGGCAAACAAATTTACAGAATCATTTCCACTATGGCTGGTCTGGTTTTCCAGATACATTGATTGAGGGTATGATGATGCCTTACGTAGATTGGAGATATGTTTCCAAAACAAATTTGGGTTTTGTTGAATTTCACATTCAATATTGTTTAGGTAATTTTCGTAACAATCTTTACTCAGCTCTTTGCATTGAGAACGAACTTGGGAAAACTCAAGATTTAAGTGTGTTCATCATTTGTAATTTTAAATTCTTTGTGTAGTAATTTTTTCCTGAAGATTAGAGATTTAAATTCGTGGGAAGACCAAACTGGATAAGTTGATGTTTTGAAACGTTTCATGGGTACAAAAAGTTCAATACTGTTATATAGAACATCGTAGAAAAATTGAGTTGCTACATTGATATCATTTAGACCATATAGACAACTTCGCAATAAAACACCTTTGCCTGGGATGTATTGAGTATTATTACAGTTCAGTTTACAAGAACCCAAAGATCAAAAGCACCCCGAGATACCCATTTTGGCACATATGGAACAATACGCATAATCATACAGTTATTTTATAAAGTATCAGTTTTTAATGAACTGTGGAAATTTGAAAAAAAAAACTTAATAACAAGCAAAAATTATCAATAAATATTTTTGTTCGTTTTTTTATGATTATGATAACATTACTCATAAAGGGTGACCCAGCAGTACGTGCAAGCTCCAAACCATTTTTCTATCCAAGATATCGACTTTTCAAACGATAGATCCGACAACCCACATAGCACATGTACGTACAATGGATGAACAATGGACGTTCAAGACATCCACTGGATATCCAGAATTAGTCCAATGTACATTCAATGGACGTTCAATGGACGGCCAGGATACCACTTTGGACGTACAATTGAAGCCCAGATAACGTCCAATGGATGTACATTGTGCGTATTTTGGGCATCCGTGGTATGTCCATATTTGGTAAAATGGATGTTTAGAACATATCCAAATAACCTTTTAGACATGATTTCTACTTGAATAGAGAATCACAAAGACTTCTCGATGAAGTTATCACAAAAATCTCGGTGATACAATATTCGAAAGGGAATAAGTACCAAGTGTTATTTTTTTACCTATACCATATGTTAGCAAAAGTATTGCCCAATATTTCAACACCCTGTATAAATTACATTCCATATCAGAAAGTTGACATTTGATTGTTAGAACCCAAAATTCCTAGTGTTCTGGATCTTAATTAAAATGTTTACGAGCATGGTATTCAGGATAATATTCTTTGATAAGTAATTTTTCGTAAAATCAATAATTTTGAAAATATACATTTTCAATTCAAAATTAAAATTTGTATTCCAAAAACTAACACATTTACAAAAAAATGGTAAAATTGTTTATCTTGAACCTATCAAACTTATGAACAATTTTCTCTATACAATTCCATAAATAGATTTCAATGAAATTTGTCTTCTCACATATTTCAAAGGTTGAAA
This sequence comes from Gonioctena quinquepunctata, assembly GCA_018342105.1. Classification (NCBI taxonomy): domain Eukaryota; kingdom Metazoa; phylum Arthropoda; class Insecta; order Coleoptera; family Chrysomelidae; genus Gonioctena; species Gonioctena quinquepunctata. The sequence continues at coordinate 13,709 of JAFIRS010004226.1, read as the reverse complement.
TCCAACTAAAAATTGATACAACCAAAATTGAGCTACTAGAACTCTCTAGTTTCATTATTTTATATCTTGCACATATCAAAAGTGACGACACTTTCAAAAACTAACTGTTTACACATCATCCACCTAAGGAATTCATTAAATAACAACATAAATGAAAGTAGATACTCTAAAAAAATGTATATTAAAACAAAAGAATAACAACACTGGTCAAAAGTATAAATAAATAAAAATATTCTGAGAACGATTCATTTCCTTTCATTTGCTTTCCTCAACCATTTCATATTTGCCTCCTCTATTTCTTTTTGTATGTATATATTCAATTATAATCAACAATATATCTTTTGTTCCACCCACTGATCAGGAAGTCGCCCATTTTCAAATCCTTGAATGATTGTTTCATTTTCGACGTGGTAACTATATTGAGATGCGAGACCTTTGCTTATAAGTCAGGATGAACACCTTTTCATTAACTCATATGTATTCCCTCCTCCTGTTTTTGACATCTAATTTGACTGAAAAATGAATAATCAACATAAAGGAATGAAACTTTGCTTCAAAGAGTACGTACAGGAAAGATTTGCCAAGTTTAAGTTTGTTATATATGATCATCACTCAAGACTACTTGGAAAATTATTCACCTTCATTTATTTCACTATTGACAGGAGACACTTGAGAGAGATTCAATCCTGTTTTTATTGTAGGCTTGAATGGAGGTAATTTGCCATTTGCTTCAGTATTGACAGGAGACACATGAGAGGGACTCAATCCTTTTTTTGTTGTAGGCTTAAATGGGGGAGGTAGAGGTAATTTTAATTTGCTTCATCGGCCATACTTTCTCGTGAAGAAAATACATCCTTCTTCTTTCTATATTTTCTAGACTAAGGATTATCATCATTCAGATCACTGCTGTATTCAGCCACTTTTGTTTTATTTCTTGCTTCCAAGATATCTGTAAATAGGTTGCATTTCTGTTGAAACCTGCAGCACACTCATTTTCATCTGAATTAGATTCACCACCATGCTTCTGTCGCACTATCTTATATAATATTCATTCGAAAGTTTTCTAGAACCCATATTAATCATTAATGAAAAGTATATTTATTTATTACCATCGATGAACGAACGAAACGGCGGCATAAATGGAGAGCAAAGACGTAGAAGCATAAACCTCACATTTCTCAACAACACTAAAAAGGCTAAACGACTACACGTTCGCGGCGCTCGCAACGACCCAAAAAATAGCCCGCGAATTTCAAAAATATTTCATAGGCGGCTAGAAAAAATAGCAACCAGAAAAATAACATTTTTCGAACCCGAAAAGAATACCGCGGTTAAAGTATTGTTGAATTTAGAAGATGCGTGACGTACCCATAATGATAAGCAATTAATACGTGACAATTTATTTGTTCATATATCGTTTATAATAAAAGAAATTAATGATTGTATTTGAATGGGACGTATAATGGATGTTGATTGTTGAATGTACAATGAATATCCAGAAATGTACATAAACTGGCCCAATAAAATATTTCATCACGGTTGAAATTTTTGATTGAAGATACTTATGAATTTCAGTTTCGTTTGAAATAAAAATGAGATCTAACTGAAATTCATGTAAATATTTTTGGACATTGAATGAATGTACAATGGACGAACGTTTTTAACATTCAATGGATGGCCATGTTCACACGTACAATTAACATTTATTCAATGTCCATGGACGTTTGGACTTGAGATGGACCTAAAATGGACGTCCAATGGATGTCGTGTATTCTATGGAAATGAGGCACATCCTAATAATGTTTCTATTTATATACAGGATGTCCCAAATAAGATACACAACTAAGTTCCGTTTTTTTAATGGCAATCCCCCATTTTTGTTACATTTTTGGATTCACCACTAAATTGTCGATATAACGCACCCGGGTTTCTTATGTGCAATAGTTTTTGGCTTAAATCAACCAACTTTTTTCCAGTCGATTCCTTAGGCTTTAACACATCTTCTGAGGTGCGAGTCGACATTTCATTGCCTACTGTGATTTTTTTCAAATCACAAATTATAAATGGCAATAATTTGATTTTTAATATAATAGATAAAGATTACACACAATATAATAGATAAAGATTACACTCGTATACTATCTGGAGATTTCAACTCCAGAATTGGCGAGATAAGTTTTATTCCAGTGGAACTCTGTTGTGTATCTGGGTTGATTACCACAATCTAGTTAATTTGATAGTTTTTTTGAATAACATTCAAAGTAACGAAATGAGAACTTTAATGCTTCTCTTGCGAAATACATCTCAGAACTAAATGACAAAAACAGAAGAGAAGCATACACTTTCTCTTGCCAGATGGTAAAAAGGTTACTAAGACGACCCTTATGGGTTGTGGATAATAAACAGATGGTACACTTGAAGTATACACTGCTGGGAAGATATTCAATAATATAGTCTTTTAAGTTAAGTTTCAGTCAGTACAGTACATTTAAATTTTGCTCCTGCTTTCAAACTGAATAACGTGAGTAAAAGTGGATGTTTTTTTTCGGGAAAAATATCAAATTGTGCATCTAATTGGTACCTACAAAGTCAACCATAATAAAAAAGTTAAATCCAACTTCTAACATTAATAATTTGATGAGAAACTCAGCAATCAAAGAATAGTGTTGGAATAAAAAACAAAGCTAGATAAGCAGGCTAAACAAAAAACCTGAACTGAGGAAATCACATTTACCTGCTCTTTTTGTGAATACAACAAAAACATGGAATCCTGAAAAGTTTGTAAACAGGACCTAGGTGAAGATGAATCTATTTTCGAGTGTGATTCATGCAAAAAACCGATTCATGCCACAGTAGAATGCTCAGGTCTTACCGCATCAGAGATAAAATGCATGGTACTCAAGAAAAGAGTGTTGAAATTCTTTTGTAAAGAATGCAACACAGGTTTCTCGCAAATCACAAAAATGATACAGGAGGTCCAAGAATCAAGGAATGAACTTGAAACTCTCAAAACAGCAATCTCGAGCATAAAACCATCTACAACTTCAGATCAACCCGATAATCAGTCGTCATTCGAAGAAATTGTTGAGGAAGTGAATGAAAGAAATAAACGAAAAAGCAACTTAATCATTTTTGGTATTAATGAACAGGACCAAAGTCAACCACCAGATGCTAGAAGGGAATCAGATAAAATAGCAGCAAGGAATGTAATTCAAGCTATACAACCTGGGGTCCAGATTCAAAGCACGGACATCATCAGATTGGGTCGGCTCAACAATGGTAGAAATCGCCCAATCAAGGTCATTTTACAAAACGTTCAGGATGTTCATCAAATAATTAGAAATTCAAGAAATCTGAGAAATTATGACGAATTTGGGAGAATATCCATATCATTCGATCAAACACGACGGCAATTGGATCATTACAATTTGGTGAAGGCTGAGTTGGCGGACCGTCACAACAAGGGTGACACCAATTGCAGAATAAAATACATTAATGGAGTACCAAAAATTGTGTCCAACACTTTAAACTAAATCAGCCCAACTTCACCCATTCATTTTCATGCAATTACCAAAACGTGCGAGGTATGCGAAGCAAAGTTTCAAAATTCTACGCCTGTGTTTCGGAAGAGGAAAATGACGTGGTTGCTCTGAGTGAAACGTGGCTGCAAAATGACATCAACAACAGTGAATTGTTTCCAGGTGGTTATATAGTTCATAGATCAGACCGTAAGTTACATGAAACAAATCTTCAAACTGGTGGAGGGGTTCTACTGGCTTGCAAAGAGTTTATGAACAGTAAAAAAATTAACCTGGATATATTCAAAGACAATCCTCCATCAATAGATATATTAGGTTGCAAGTGTTCATATAGTCACATTTCCTTCTATCTATTTGTTATATACATTCCACCATATACTACCTTAGTACAATATGAACAGTTTTTTGAAATGTTTGAACAAATTCACGAGGTTTTCAACGAAAACATTGTAGTGCTAGGCGATTTCAATATAACACACTTCATAAACAAATCCAATGATGATACCAAAACATTACTGGCGAATAATTTTTCTAACTTTTTTGACTTAAAACAGCTCAATAATATTCTCAACTCCTCTAACCGTTTACTAGATCTTGTGTTTGCAAATGTAAAGTGTGAGATTCTGCACGATAATGCCCCATTACTAACGGAAGACCGTTACCATCCAGCCTTAATGATCAACATTGATATATCTTCAAAATATAAAACATTCAAAGTAGAAAACTCTCAAAAAACATATAACTTCAAGAAAGCAGATTATCCGTCTTTGTATTTGGCTTTGCAAGAATGTGACTGGTCATTTTTGAACACTTACACAGACGTGAACCTTGCAGTTGGTAAATTATATGAGACAATATACTCCATTTTTGACACACATATACCACTATACAAAGCAATCAACCACAAATACCCGATTTGGTACTCTGCCGAAATTATAGGAAATATTCGTGAAAAAAGCCAATATCTTGAAGAAATATAAAAAGACTAAATCAATATATTACTTAAACCGCTACAGAAACCTGCGTTCCATCATAAAAACACGAATTGAGCAAGCCTATGAAATATACCTAATAAATGTACAGTCATCAATTCACAATGATCCAAAATTTTTTTGGAATTATGTTAATTCAAAAAAACAAAAATCAAGAATTCCTGGTAAAATGAATTATGAGAATCAAGAACTAGAGAGCCCTCAAGATATAGTAAATACGTTTGCTGAGTTCTTCAGCAGTGTGTATCTTCCTATCAATCCAAATCCAATTGATCGTTCAGAATTGGTAAATAACAGAGAAACTATCAATATCACAAACATTTCAGAGGATGAAGTGAGAGAAGCGATAAAAAAACTCAAGAATAAAATGACTGCTGGTTTCGATTCTATACCATCTTTCATAGTGAAATTGTAGCTCAATTTTAGCAGCCCTCTCGCATCATCTATAACCTATCGTTAGAAACAGCAACGTTCCTGATGTTTGAAACTTGCCAAAATCTGCCCAATTTTGAAGAACGGGATGTTTCGGTCATAACAAACTACAGAGCAATCTCAATAATCTCAAACCTCGCAAAAGGCTTTTGAAATTATTCTGTATAAACACATTTACTTGTCAACTCACAATCAAATTAGCGATTCTCAACATGGTTTCATGAGCCACGCAGACGACATCAAATCTAGCTGTGTTTTCCCATTATGTGTGCTCAGCATTAGATGAACAGGGACAGGTGGATGTGATATACACGGATTTTTCTAAGGCCTTTGACAAAATTGATGATAGCATTTTACTTTCTAAACTGGATGTCGTTGGCCTTAGTCAAAAACTACTGAGTTTCTTTGAATCGTACCTTCTTAACCGAAACCAAATAGTTCACTACAATGGATTCAAATCAAACACAATAATTTCTACGTCTGGTGTACCCTCAGGTCGAACTTGGGACCATTGTTGTTTTAATTTTTATTAACGATTTAAACTCATCAAATTTACTTCTATGAAGCTTTTTTTTGCTGCCGATCTGACAATAGTAAGTTCTATCCAAAATGTGGATGACTGCATAAAACTTCAGGAAGACATAGATAATGTACAGGCTTGGTGTGAAATTAATAACCTGCATTTGAATATTGATAAATGTAAAGCGATGTCATATACAAGAAAACACACATATACTGAACATCCATACAATATTCAAGGTAGATTGTTGACCCGTTGTAATGAGACTAAAGACCTAGGTGTATTCTTTGACTCTAAAATGGCTTTTCCAATCACATGAATAAAAAGCTTCCGAGCCACTAAAATGTTAGGATTCATCATAAGAAACTGTCAGAACTTTACAAATGTTAATGCCCTGAAAATATTATACTTCTCATATGTAAGATCCAAACTTGAATACTGCTCAGTCATTTGGAGCCCACTATGTTTGTCATGAGTACACAATCGAAAAGTACAAAGAAAATTCTTGAAATTAATGTACTTCAAAAATTGTGGTATCTATCCAGCTAGGGCTCTGACCATAACAACCTTCTTGACCACTTTCAATTCATATCTTTAGAAAAAGGAGAAAATGTGCGTCAATAACTTTTCTTCATAAACTGCTGCACGGCCTAATTGATTGCAGTTTGCTTTTATCAGAACTGAACTTTAGGGTACCAAGGGCTCATTCACGGCTGAATCTCACATTTTACTGCTCCACAAGCCTTAACAAATTTAATCTTGCATTCTCCAATTGAATATATGTGTGATAATTACAACTCCATATGCAGTTTTTGCGATATCAATACTTGTTCTGTGAAGCATATGAAAAAAGTTGCAATGGAAATATGGAATTGACTATAGTTAATCTGTTTTTGTTGTTTTTTTTTTTTTTTCCTTTTTTCCTTTTTTTTTTACCGCAAGAAATTACGTACCATCACTTTTACCGTTTATTACCGTTACCGTTTATTACCGTTCATTACCATTAATTAGTTTATATTTATTTAGTGATTTTTCGTCTCACTAGTGTAATTTACACTTTACACTTTGTTTTTTCTTTTTTTATATATTAATATTGTATTACATGTTACATTTGAAATTGATATTACTTGTTAGTTATCTACTACTTAACAGTACTGATGTATTTGATTATGTCCTGTAATTGGGTTTTACCTGTTGGGCAATAAATGATTATTATTAAGAAAAAAGTCATTTTGTACAGAACATAGCCGCCCCCTTGAAAGCCATGAGGGTTTCAACTAAACATAACAACATTAATTGTCTTGATTGTCCGGTATAGGAAGAACACAAAGTTTACATGTAGGGCTGATAAATTCCATTGACTGTCTTTTATCGCCACAGTTCGAACCATCCTGGAACCAGGGAATAACTTAATGACTCTGCCCAAGAGCCATTTCAATGGTGGAGTCCATCTTCTTTACGAGAACAAGAGTATCCAATTTAGTATCTGTGGATGAGTCTTCTTCCATTAGTACGTATTGACAAGTTGGATAATGCATCTTCGTCATCTAGACCAGAAATGTTGTGTCATTTCTGGATGTGTTGGTAACGCTCAAACGATTGGTGGGGTTGATAGTCAATTCGATCCGAACAGCAGTCAGCTGCCAATTAAAAAGTGTGCCGGGTCAGAGGTAAAGGATCATTTGGATCTGATGATGAGGCATAAAGAGGTCTACTATTGAGACAGGATTCAATTTGTGCTGCAAGCTCCTCAAAAGTTAGAGAAGTGTCCCAACAAATTCTTTTAGGTGATATTTAACGGACTTTACCGGACTCCCAGAGCCCGCCAAAATTAGGTGCTTGGGAGGTATGAAATTCCAAGATATACCTTCTTGGCTCAATATAGTTTGAATAATGCTAAAGGAATCTTCAAGGAATTTTTTCAACTGAGCCCTTGCTCCCACAAAGTTGTTGCCATTATAAATTTTTTTACTCAAGCAATATATCCTCAATGTAGCGATAAAGGGTTCCTCTATGACTTTAGTCGCAAGCAAATTCATATATAGATGTATAATTTAGTTGTTTTACAATTTTGTTATTTTCTATCCTTCAAAGGAAACACGCTGTAACTATAAATGGAGGGGCGTAGTAAGCTCTTTCCTTTGGAAGATTACCCATTATATTATTTATGCTATCCCAATAAACTATAGCACTTGACACATTCATGTACCACCTTACGCCCAGGTTACTTCAGAAATAAGCCAAAACGCTGTCTGAGAGATGCCAACAGAACTTGTGGACCTGAATGCAGTATTCTGACATGTTCATCATGTGCTATCAAAATGGATAAATATGTGCCTTGGCAAAACGGCTGGATATATTTTAATGAATTCAAAATTAGAATATTTTAACGTAAAAATCTATATTTTGCAAGATTCTCCAAATTTGTTTTTGATGTTGACACATCATTGAAAGTGCTACCACCTATAAGAAAATTATGAACGTAAAATCATGGATTATGGTGGAGCTTATATCAGGATATTCTTTTTTTCAAATCAAGTCAATTTCATGTAGAACAATACATAAGAAACTTGCAGGTGTAGTGCCATATGTTGCCACGTGAGCTCATAGGGGATAAAGAATCTGACAAAAGCAGAATGCCATAATATTTTTTTGAATTTTCTTCTTCCTTCTTATTCAACTTGCCGATACATTTTTCAATATCACCAGCAAGTGTAGTATTATGAATTCGGAATCGTAAAATGATTGAAATCCAATCATCCTGTATGTTGGGCCAACTGCTAAAATATCCGCTGACTTAAAACCAGAGGGTTGATTTTGCGGAGCCAAATGCAACTCGACACTCAGTTGTCATACTGCTCACTATATTCAATTGGAACATATGACCCAAATCAATAAACTCAATTATGAAATTAAAATAGTGTGACTTCAGATTTTCATTTTTATCTAATTTTTTCTTCAGAGAATAAAAACGTTTTCAGCAGTTATAAGAGAATAGGTTTCTTCAAAAGGAAGACTAACTACAATTCACCGAAGGAATCTCTAATAGTATTTATTTTAAATGTTTTAACATCAATCTAGACAAGGACTTAAATTACAGCGGCAGAATCAATTCAACATTACAAATAAATAAATAAGTTTATGTATATATGTATAAAAAACGTTCTGTTGAAGAAAAAATTACCCCTTGCATATAACAAAAAAACTAGAGAGTTCCCAGTGATCAAATATGATGAAGGGTTATTTATTTTATATATAATATAGTTTAAGATCAAAAGAGAGTCCGTAGAATTCATCCAACGTATAATAGGCTTTGTACCAAGAGATTTTTTACTCTTTTTCTGAAGTAAACCGTTTTGTATTTCTTTATGGTGCTAGGAAGATGATTGAATAATTTTCTGCCTTTAAATATTAGTGAATTTTGTGTTAGGAGGATATAGGCGTTGGAATGGACATGGAGTGATAATCGTGTTTTATATGTTGAGGTAGATTTTGCTTTATCTTTATACTTTTGTGTATGAGACATACTGTCTCTAGAATGAAAAGACATGCCAGGGTTAAAATTCTCTGCTCCAAAATACTATACAACACGAAACGGATAATTGGCTTTGCATAAATACCTGATCCTTTTTCTGCAAAATAAAGACCCTATCAAAGAGATATTGTGAACACAGCCCCAAAAAAGGAAATACCATATCTAAGGTGTGCCTCAATCAATGAGTAGTAGACCTTTCTAGCATTGGTAATATCTAGCTCGTTAGAGACAACTCAGACAGCAAAGCAGCCTACCAACCGTCTGCAAAAATTTATTGATATGGCTTTCAAATCTTAATTTTTCATCAATAGCAACCCAAAACTTGTTCTCTGAAACATTTGTAATTGTTCCATTCTCCAATGGGATTTCATTGATATCACATTTGAATGAGACAATGTTCGTTTTGCTTTATATTGAACGAAAGGAGATTGGCATCACACCACTTCTTTACCTTGTTAAGTCCACACTGATCTGGTCATGCAGTCCGTAATACTTTGTTTTGCCAGAGGATTGTGTGTCATCGAAAAGTGAATTGGCCCTGGATATCCACTTTGGCCAAGTCATTGACATATAACAGGAATAAGACAGGTCCTAGAACTGAGCCTTGTGGGACACCACAGTTGATTTCACATTTTTGATTCCACCCTATTGAGTAAGACACTATGGCTACGTTCTGATAGGTATGATTTGAACCAAGAAAGTGCGAACCTCTGAATCCATAAACTTCAAGCATCTGCAGCAGTATTGTGACTCACACAATCAAAAGCCTTGGAGAGATCAGAAACCTGCAGAGCTGTCTTTCGTTTAGTTTGAGGTAAAGGTTTTAGGAATGCAAAAGATGGCATCCTGGGTACTTTTTTTAGTCTTGAAATCCAAACTGTTGTGAACTCTTTATGTATTGGGATAATTATGGCGATTTTTAAACATGATATAAAGGATCCTCAGGAAAACGATGTATTAATAGCCTCTGCCAAGACATCCAAAGCAATATCCGGCAATTTTCAAGGACTTTCAGAGAAATGTCATCCCATCCAGAGGAAGTTTTTTTTCCGTATTTCTTGAAGATTTCTTTTATTTCATATATGTCAGTTGGTATGAAAAGTTTTCTTGAATGGAAGTCGCTTTAGATATTCCATTGGATCCGTTCTGGTCGTAATTTTTCAGCAAGTTCAGCTGCTATCAAGGAATAGAATGTATTAAGTTCGCTGAGCTTAACTCAGTTTTCACTGAATCAACCTTGTTTTTCCTCTCAGCTCATTAATAATTGCCCATGTTTCCTTCTGATTGTTGTCACCTTGTGCTATTCTGTTTGAGTAATATATGTTTTTTGCTGTTTTTATTACTTTCCGGTAAGTATTTCTATATTTGTTGTAGTATTCAAAACCAAAAGTTGTTTATTTTCGTATCTTTCCGTTAAACAAATCCACGCAGTATCATAATTAGCTTCGGAAATTTCGAGCGATTTTATAATATTTGCAGCATCCCCCTTTACCAATAATCTCAAATAAGGGAAATTTTTTTGAACTTCGATAGAGATGTATTTTCATGAATGACGGATTTGAACGTATCTTTGAAAATAGCCATTCATTGTATGTCCCGTCGAAAGTAAGCAAATTTAAGGTAGGTAATTTTATATTTACATCTGAGGGGATTGACTGATGAGATGAAGATCGAAACGATGATACGTTTTCGACAAGTGGTGTTTTGGATATTATGTATTTCCGTGTATCGCTTATAATTTCATAATAAACATCTTCAAATGAAGCTGTTTCCTGTCGAATCATATCGAGTCCTTCTTGATCGTCATCCGCTAATGCAATTTCTAGCTCATATTGTATATTATAATATTCATTCAATAAATGTTCTACTTTGTTCAACCTCTGTTCTAATTGAATGATATCGGGACTTTGTTCATCAGAACGTTTCTTGTAATAGGTTTCGAAACGGGTTAGCTGAGATTTTATCATTCTTCATTTTTTCTTTAATAAAGCAGCCATTATGGGAAATGATTATCAAATGGGTGTATTGTAGCTCAAGGTTTCAAAATATTGATTTTGAAAAGGCAGCAACTTGTTTGCAACAGCTCAGTTTATATCAAAATTCCATGAAAAATAATTCCAGAAAGTACACTCAAATTATGAAACTATTTGCTAATGTTATGCAAAGTTTCGAGAAAGTATGTTGTCAATAGGTTTGTAGGTATCAAAGTTTCATGAAAGTTATTTCAAAAGAGTAATTTGGAAATATGAAACTATTTGCTAATGTTATGCAAAGTTTCTAGAGTATTTTGTTAATATAGTATTGTGTATCAAGAACTTGCTAATGTTATGGAAAGTTTCGAAGTATTTGGTTGATTTAATTGATTATTCAATATCAAGAACTTGCTAAAATTATGCAAAGTTCCAAAGAAATTATTCAATAAAATATGCAGCACTCATTGAAAGTGATAGGGTATGGAAAATGGTTTATATAAAGGAACAAACACACCTTGTTTCATCCTATAAATCCGTCGGACGATCCTCTGGTAACAGTGATGCGAAGGCAGTGGCACACACTTAGTATGGATAAAAAATGTTCGTAATAAGTTCAATTGAACTCGTAAATTCAAAAACTAATTCACTATTCGACTCGAAGGACCATGTTGTGTATGTGGGTTGATTACCACAATCTAGTTAATTTGATAGTTTTTTGAATAAAATTCAAAGAAACGAAATGAGAACTTTAATGCTTCTCTTGCGAAATACATCTCAGAACTAAATGACAAACTTAACAAAAACAGGAGAGTAGCATACACTTCCTCTTGCCAGATGGTAAAAAGGTTACTAAGACGACTCTTATGGGTTGTGGATGATAAACAGATGGTACACTTGAAGTATACATTGCTGGGAAGATATTCAATAATATAGTCTTTTAAGAAAAAAGTCATTTTGTACAGAACAAACTCATTAATAATTCTAAGTTATTTCCCGATATGTTAAGCAATGACAAAAAAACTGATAGAAGGAGACAATCACTCTTGGATTTAACATTCAGTAGCAAATTAACTCTTATAAACGGTCACATATCCTCCGACCGTCCAGCAAATTTTACATATCTCGGCTCGTTGGGTCAAAGTGTCATTGATTTATGTTTCTATCCTATGGATAAACTGCACCGTTTTTTTGTTCTCGATTACCAATACCTCTCCGACCACTTCCCTTCATGCTTGAAACTCAACTTTGAATCCCCAATCACTATACAGCAAAAAAGTTCAACGGTCGATATCATGAAATGGGTTGACGAAAAGAGTGTCAATTATCAAAATGCTTTGCAATATTCCCCCAATGTAGGCAAATTTTGCGATATTAATAACACATACCAGAATATATTCTCATCTATTCTTTGTGTTGCTCAAAGTATAGGCTTGGTAACAAAAAAATATCTTGGCCAAAGGCCTCCTAAAAATCAACCTTGGTTTGATTCGGATTGCTTTCAGAACGGATTATCTTACTTCAAAAAAGGAATACAAAAACATGCTCAAACGAAAAAACCGAGAATACCAAGAAACTGTCACACTCAAACTCAGCAATACCAAAAATCAGGCGGAATTCTGGAAAACCTTGAGTTTCTACAAACAACGCCATCAAGCGTGCCCAATTGACCTGTGTGAATGGGAGGCACCAAACTGGCTCCTTTATGTTTGCAACTGGTTCAACAAAATTTTCGACTCTTGAGAAAATTTCCTCAGCTTGGCATGAGACAATAATAACGATGTTGCATAAAAAATGTCCGCTTAATGATTCTAATAATAACAATTGGTGTGAAGAGAACTATATTTGACCCAAGTCTCAATACGGTTTTAGAGAGAATAGAAGTGCTTCTGATAACATTCTCAGCTCTGTAATTCAACTCTATCTGAGGCTACCTAAAAGGAAAGTTTTTGCTGTTTTCGTTGACTTCAAGAGAGCGTCCGACTGTATAAAGCATGCAACACCCTATATTTTATTGCATCATTGCATGACATTTTTCAAGAGCTTTTTGCCAAAATAGGGTTTGGGTAGGCCGCTGTCGTAAAATTTAACACACCCATACAATTCTGAAAAGAATATGTTTCAACAGCTTTTTGCCGAAATAGGGTTTGGGTAGGCCGCTGTCGTAAAATTTAACACATCCATACAATTCTGAAAAGAATATGTTTCAACAAAATGAAATTGTAGTAGAAACAGGAGTACATCACAAAACAATTCTAGTCATCAAAGAAAACAATTCTTGTAATCTCTACAAGAACAGGAAAGGATGCCAAAATTTTGGGAAAAGGCTACTTATTAATGCTCAAATAGGTCACCATCATGTTCCACACAAGCTGCTAGACTTCTATTAAATGAGCCCCGAACACTAGCAAGCATTGCTCCATCATTTTCCATGATCATTTTCCATATAATCTACAGTTGTTGGATGATCTCTGAAAACCCTTTCTTTCATGTATCCCCAAAGAAAAAAATCTATAAGAGTATGGTCTGGGGATCGCGTGGTACCTCCTCTGTCCTTCAACGATTAGGATAGGATTGATTTTAAAAAATTCGCACAATCCTATGTTTTTGCACTTCAACACCATCGTGTTGTAACCACATGGTTCTTCTGGTGTTCAAATATACTACTCCTAACATTCTGGGAAGATGTTCGCGAAGAAAATGTTAATACATTTCACCATT